>JAVYIG010004585.1:0-157651 GCA_035222895.1 Strongylocentrotus droebachiensis | reverse complement strand
GGAAATATAAAACTTTGCTCATTTTAAGGAATACCGAACACTTGAGAGTTAGAGAAGAGAAGCGAATGAAATGTTATATGATTGAAATTGTTATCTTTCTGCCGGTTCATACTTTTTCATTTTGTATATACTTATGTTTTTGTACGTTAAGGAATTCTACATATTCATCATTATTTTTCTCTTCTGCCTCCTCCTCCTCTTTTTCTTCTTCTCTTTCTTCTTCTTTTTCTTCTTGTACTTATTATCATTCTATCATCAGTTTAATGTTGTTATTATCATTATCATCTTTATTATCGGTAATAAGTGTTTTTTCTTATCTTATCTATTTTAACTTATTAATTGTGTACATGTATGTCGGGGATCCCGCTGGAAAAAAGCTCTCGAGCTTTCGTGGGTTATCTAGTTCAAGCTGACTTAATTTGTATCCGTTATTCTTGTATATTGCATGTTGGAAGCTTGGCGAATAAAAATCAATCAATCAATCGTAATACTCTATAATATTGCGTCTCTTCTATTTCAAAACAAACAATAGATCATTTATAATCTCAATAAAGTCACATTTATTGTGGCAATACAGGTGCCCTTTGGACGACCGAGCAAGGTATGCATACATAAAAGTGGTCTTATGCCTATAGCTTCTTGTATACTTTATCAACCTAACAAACATAAAACTAAGTAATACCCAGTAGCTTCATGGTCATACCAACGAAAGCAACATCAGATTATCGACGACAGACCAAAGCAAGAATTACACTACCGCCCATGGTTAAGAATCGGTCGGTTTGTCGTTGTGAATGAACACTTTACTTCAGTTGGCTTGCTTGTAAATGTATATTACGGTCTTTAGTTATAAATGATAAAGTGTATTCTTTGTTTAGATTAACATAAAAATGCGTGGAATATCTTTACACTGGTTTATCCTCTTGCAAGTCACACTGATAGGACAGTTAACATGCGGTAAGTAGTTCGGATTTTCTATGTATAATATGTATTCCCTTTTTTCCAACTTGTAAGGGTGAGGGATAACTTCCTGCCAAATCGCCCCTCCCCCGTCCCGACTTATAAATCTACAAAATTATTGATCATCTATTTTAATGTATCCGTCCGTTCTTATTTTCCACAATAAGCAATAAGGAATAGCAAAAATATATGAATGCGTTTATGGTTAATTTAACAAAGTCTTTGGAAAACGTATAGCGTACAACTATCGATTTTTAGCATGTCTCTTCGTTCCAAAATAATGATTCAATATTGGTTTCAATGTTTTATTTTCTATCTGATATAAGAATATATTATATTTTTACAAGTAAATCATTGGATAGATGAATTGGAAACAATTCAATCTTATATATATATATATATATATATATATATCTCTTTAAAATTAGTACCCTTCCTAGTTGCTGACACGGTCCTTCAATCACAATAGGAATGCATTACCAAAAACAACAAATCTGAAAGTGTTTTATATTTGTGTACAAATATTGTCGAGCATAAATGGTGCATACGAAAAGGGGACAAGGTAAAGTAACACCTTACTTTGGATCAGCAATCATTTCACTAATCAGCAAAAATGTCAGAATTAACAGATTTACATTCATATTCTTCATGATAACTACGCTGAGTTGAAATGACTGCTGCTGCTACTACTAGTATTACTACTAGCATTACTACTACTACTACTACTACTACTACTACTACTACTACTCCTACTACGAATACCACTGCTGCTAAGATTGAAAGATTTTATTGACTCTATCGACCCCCTCGTGGGGTATGAGATTACAAACATATTTACAACATAGTATCAATATAACAATAGTAGATAACAATGATAAACATGTGATAATATGAACAATGATACACATGTGATAACATGAAAAATAAACATATTTAAAAATGAAGGCGAACTGGGCAATTTACCCTCCTACCGCTACGAGTGTGCCTAACAACATTGCTTGCCTTTGAGCTATTTTTGACTGTATTACCATTACATCTACCCTTGTGTCTTTAGACAAATGTGACATAATTATCCTCACAAATTTGGCTAATTATGGTAGCTGGCAAGCATCAGTTGTATTACAAACCTTATCCATGTGCACTTCACCTGGTCTTAAGCTACAACCACCCCAGATATTTGGTATATACATTTTTCTCTCATTTTGAAAGAATGGGCACATACAAATATAATGAAATTCATCACCAATATCTGTTGATGTACAAAGTGGGCATTGCAAATCATGTACTACAATTGCATAAAATCTGCCTTTATTAACAGGGGAGTGTTTCATAAAGCTGTTCGTAAAGTTACGCATGACTTTACGAACGACTTGTATATGAAAAGCCAAATGGGATGCTCAATCATTATTGATAATTATTTAATAAGTTGAACTGTGCAGATGTAGATTAACATTCTTATTAAAACAACCATTTTTAATGCAAAGTATATTTTTGCCATATAAATTTAATTGAGTTTATTGGAAATATCAGAAAAAACTTTGGGCATCCTATCTGGCACTTCATATATACAAGTCGTTCGTAAAGTCATGCTTAACTTTAAGAACTTTTTATGAAACACCCTCAGGTAATATATGTGTTCTGCATCAAAATTTACTTAACGTTATTGCTTCCTTCTGACATAATATCTGCAGGTTCTTTTCATAAACCAACTTATTCTTAAACATCCCTATAGTTTGTGCATATACGATTTGACCAAGTAGCTGTACTCCATTCCTGAATAGGCATGTCAGAAAACCTGGTTTTTATAGTATTCATAATCCAGGCAGCACTATATCCTTCCCTATGAGCTCGCCAGACGTTCCCAAGTCCTGCATAATCAAAACAGTCTGCAAGAAACTCAACCCATTGTGACTTGATATTAATTAAACTTTGTGCTTCACTTTTCAACTGCAACAGATATTTAAAAAGAATCAATGAATATCTTGATTGCTTCCCTATAACTAATCTAACCCAATATCCAATCATTCTACACTTAATTTTATCCACTCGTTTACCACGTCCAGTGTCACAATAAATAATGTAGTCAGGTGTACACTTATTTACAAAGAATATTTGTCTTAACAAAATTCTTTGGAGAACTTCAAGTTGATCTATACACTCATAGCCCCAGACCTCAGCACCACATAATATTTGGCAAAACTGAGCGATCAAATAAATGATATTGTGTATCCACAGATTTTGTGCATTTTTTGTTACTAACTTACATAACATAGCCTACCTAGCTCATGTGACCTGTTTATCAATTGTTTTTTTTTTAATTACCATTATAATTAAACGTCATTCCTAAATATACAAAGTCCATGATAACCACCAAACTTCTGCTTATTTGAGCTCTTTTAAATGCTATACTATTTCTATTCGGCTACTCTACTACCTTTACTACTACTTCTACTACTACTACTACTAGTAGTAGTAGTAGTAGTAGTAGTAGTAGTACTACTACTACTACTACTACTAATATTACTACTATTACTGCTACAAAAACTACTACTACTTCTAGTAGTAGTAGTAGTAGTAGTAGTAGTAGTACTACTACTACTACTACTACTCCTACTTCTATTACTGCTACAAAAACTACTACTACTTCTAGTTTTACCACTGCTGCTACTACTACAACAACAACTACTACTACAACTACTACTATTATTACTTCTACTACTACTACTACTACTACTACTACTACTACTGCTGCTACAACTATTACTATTACCACTGCTGCTGCTACTACTACTACGACTTCTAATACTACTAATACTACTTCAACTATTATTTATACTACTACTACTACTACTACTACTACTACTACTACTACTAATACTGCTTCTACTACTGCTACTACTACTACGACTGCTACTACCACTTATACTAATACTAATAGTGTTGAGACTACTTCTACTACTACTACTATTACTACTACTACTACTACTACTACTACTACTACTACTACTACTACTACCACTACTACTATTACTATTACCACTACTAGTACTTCACTACCTTTTCTACTACTACTGCTACTACAACTGATACTACTACCAGTTCTATTATTAGTATTACTACTCCTTTAATACCTATACTACGGCAGCTGATAATGCTTATACTGCTAATGCTTCTGCTACTACTACTCCTACTACTACTACTACCACTACTACTATTTCTACTGCATTAATACATTGTAATTATTCGTTCGATCCCACTTGCATGAAACGATTCTGAATTACCTCTGATTCTAAGCAAAATCCACGATCAGCTCCTTCTGCAATCATAATTATAAACCTTTAGGTCGGAAATGAATCACATGACTCTTACAGGTCAATCGCATGTTTGATTACCATGAAACTTATGATTGGAATTCGAAATTTCAAAAACCGTTTTCCCAACGTTTTTTTTTTAAACACTACAGTCTATTGGGGAAAACGAGTATAGTAAAACCGGTCACTCAAAGATTTTTGTTCTTTTGAAGCACTTCATGATCATTTTTAAGCGCAATTTTTCATCGGGCTTCAATATTACACCATTTCACAAACACTGATATAACGTAGGGTCATGCATCTCAGATTTATAAAATTGGAAACATTGTTAAACGATGCCTTAAAAAAAAAAGTATTTTGCAATTTTAATTTCTTCTAGAAATAAGGTTTTGGTGATGTATTTTGTCTTTGTAAATTACAAAACATATCTTATTTTCTTCTATTGCTATGGCCATTAGAGGGGTAAAGGGAGAGAGAGAGAGAGTGAGTGAAGGAGAGAAAGACAGAGACACCGAGGTAGACGGATTCTGGAAAAAGAGAGTAGGGAATATTGCGAAAAAAACCGAAAGGAAGGAAGAGTGTGTGTGAGTATATGAGAAAGAAAGAGAGAGAGAGAGAGCAAGGGAGAGAGAGAAGGATTGGATTGAAGAAATCAAAACTGAGATGCCTTTAGTGCATTAACCTTTTCTCAAATTTCAGCAATATTTGATAAATTTGACATAGATATGTAAATTCGAATCGCTTACAGATAAAAATGAGAACCCGTGATGAGATTATACAACGTGAAAGGACCTGTAATAAAATATAAAAAAGGTTGATTATGTACTGCAAAGAATTGTAGGCCTACACCATGATGTTATTGAATGGCATAAATGGAAAGTAATTTGCACAATCTTGCTGAAAGTCACATACAATGTACGCAAACATAGGTACATGGGACTACACACAAAAGTTGACAGTAGTCAACCTTCTTTTCAATATACAATTCAACTATTCAATCAGACAACTGTTATTAAGCAATCACATGACTACTCTCGAGTACTAAATAATAATTCACATTAATATGTGTTAGGTCCATGTTTTAAGTGATTGCTTTATAAGACTGGTACTATTATAACAATAGTCAAATTTGCTTTCTATTTTAATAATTTATATCGGCCAACGGTTTAAATTGGGGGTATGCAGATGAAACCGCACACGCTTCTCTCCCTGGGGAGTAATCCAGCCAGGCACCATTTTACAGGCTTACGAGCGCACACATGCTAATTCAACTTTATTCGCAGCCATTTAACACCTGGGCGGAGATTAGCAAATGTAAATTCATGGACTTGCCAAGTTGCCAAAGGACATTAGTGCCATTAGGAGGGACTCGAACCGCGGACCATGTGATCCACAGTCCGGTGACGTATCCACTAGACCACGACACCTCAGTTAATATATAATCACATTCATCATTACCTATTAGCTCATCTGCCGCTTTACATAATACATTATACATACTTATCACGCTCTAATCTTTGTACCCTTACACACATCATACACATATATTGTATATTTACATAGTACCATCATTCTTTTTTGAACCCATAACTCAATAATCATGTACAAATATTGAATATAATACGGACACGTCACATCATGTCTATCCAGCTTATAAACACGATTTTGCCGCAATAAAGATAACAAACAGTCGATTTTATGACTTGCCCCAAATTCATGTTCGTTTCATCATGTTTAATTGCAGTTATCTGTTATGTTTCTATAAAACATGACAATCATGTACATGTTATTGAAGTCAAACAAAAGTCTTCGTGGATGTTGCAAATGTTTGTCGTTCCCCTGTTTATTAGCAAGCAAAGGAGATAATAACATCTAGTATAGTTCATGAAGTTCTTGATCTAAACTATATTTTTTTTTGTCGTTTTCTTTCTTTGAAACGTTGTATCGTATTCCAAAAGAAATTTTCCAGAGATTTTATTTCGAACATTTCCCAAAGATGGTGCTCACAGGAAATTTTCTGAATATCATCATGCCATTAACATAATTATGCTGGATTTTTTTGTTGTTGATTCTTTTTTATTTGATTTTATTCCTGTAATTTTCCAAATATAAAAACCGAATAACAAAGAACATATAAACGTAAGGTATAATACAAAATATACAAACAATGATAACTTTATGTCAAAATGTATTTTTTTTATAGATATGTATAATAACGAAACTTAATATTTCTATAACATAATATTATAAATTAATATGTATTAATAGTATTATCCGAACTATCAGTTGAAAAAGTGCAGGAGACCGCAATCATAAGCGAAGCTTGACTAGGATGGCGGCCTCAAAAAAAAAAAAAAAAAAATGTTAAGGTAAAAACTTCAAATGAAATATGACCTTTAGGTCCAAATGAAAGATTTACATGTTTTAGAAAAGCTTACTGCTGGTTAAATAATGAACTGTATGACTTTGGTGAAAGTAATAGGAAAATATCTTGATGGTAGCTTTTCATAAAGGATGCTACTGTAATTTCATAGAGATTCTTGGATCTTCGCTATTCTATGGGCGTGTTAGTAGGCCTTCTGAGTGTGGTTATGCGTATAGATGTGCGAGGGTGTGTGGTTGTGTGTTGGCGTGGAGATAGAAGAGATATAAGACAGAGAGGGAGAGAGGGAGAGAGAAGGGAGAGGCAATATCTATCTCTTCCAAAGTAGAGGTTAACCTTTACTATTTTATTGGCTTTTCTGGTTTGGTTAGTTTAATTTTTTTCAATTTGTGTTCCAATATTTCCACATCAAATCTCGAGGAGAGGTAACAAAACAAAAGTTTTAAAAAAAAAGGTTTAGAAACATTTTCGACCAAATAAAACACAACGTATCTATGAGCATTCATTAAATATTTCTTTCATCCTGCAGCAAACATTCTGGATGTGACATGCATCAACTTCAACCCCATCTACGATACCAGCTCCTCAGCATCCTACGCCGCCATCTTGAATGGGGCTGACGTCACAAGCATGGTGTCCTTCCAGAGGTCGGTGGACTTGAATACTGGGGACAGGCAATCAACCTGGTGTTCGCTGGATGATGATGCAGGAGCATGCGGGTTGCCTCCAGGATCGACTATTGGCGCATCGGGAAGAGTTACTTTCCCAAATACAGATCAAGATAAATTTGGTGCTTACGGATGCCGAGCGGAGCGGTACAACTGGACGACCGAGACTTCCACCATATTCATCAGAAACGAAGGTAAACAAATGAAAACAAATAAGATAAAATAATGATAATAATAACAAAAATATTAATAATAATATACTGATAATAATGATAATAATAATGATAAAAGTAATAATAATAACTATTATCAAATAAAATCTGTTAAACCCAGGGAACCCTCATGAGCATCAAAAGTGTTCTTCCTAAGGGCCCTGCAATTATGATTACCCCAGCATTTCCCAGGTACCTATTTTAAACAACTGGGTGGAAAGTGGCAAATGTGGATCAATGTCTTCCCAAAGGATATACAAAGCATTTTAATCTTAAGTATATCAGTGATGAGGGTACTTCTAGAGATCTATAATGTTTAATGATGATGTGTATGAAAATATTGCTGTACCGTCGTTACCTGTGCATCATAAAGTATTCGGCTTGCACTCCAGATGATTAAAGGTATTTTGTCGAAGGGACAGTTTTCCAAATTAGGTTTCCAATAATTTTTTTCTTGAAAATAACGTTTCTCCCCAACAAAATTATTACCTAGGCCTATGTTTTATGCAAGTCTTTAAGGATTTTCTTCAATTTTGTTTTTCCCAAAAATCCCAAATCCAGGGTTTGGGGGATGGGCAGAGCCAACGTGATCCGTGGGTTCGCAACTGTAGGGAGAATGAAATTCCTTCAACAAATTGAACAATATAACAGGGTATCGTAGGAGATAAAACTTCAATGTTGATGTACTCTTTTTTTCTTATTATTTTAGCTCATTTCACTCCTGATTACTTCACGGTGACAGTGAGTCTCGATGAAGAGGTTCGTCTGGTAATGAATCCTGGATTATCTAGTGGAACTGGTTCACTAGAATGGAGATTAAATCACGAAGATGGTAGCCAAACTATCATGTCCTCTAGTGTTTCCGGGGATGCCCTCTACATTAGCAGGGCTAAGAAAGCGGACCATGCTGGTATTCACCATTACTACTATTCTGACGATCCAGATAAAGGAGGACTAGTGAAGCTCATTGTTAGAGGTAATCATGTATTCTTTTGCATGTCTTCTAATGATCCAAAGTTAATCAGAAAATGTTTTACCAGCCAATTATGTCAGTTGAGTAAGAAACAATTTACAACAACTCGTAGGACATGCACGAACGAAGACATTGATTGACTTGCAATCATCTTAAGATATTTGTTTCTAGCCACTTATGTTTAAAAAATCTTATTTTATTAGGTAATCTGTCTTGAAAAAACTTTTTTTTTCGTGTGTACAGCTGTGCCCGATTTAGAGCTTTATATATATATATAATTCTCATGTTCAATCGTTAGCAGGACACGAAACTGTTCTGCTAATGACCATGTTTACTTAATGACTCTTTTTTTCACTTCATATTGCGGTCTAATGATGTATACAAATATATATTATGTTTATGACATCAAAATGTATCTATGTATACAAATTAGATGTTTTCAATACTGATGTATATTTTACAAAAGTTTATACGAAGATAAAATCTCAATAGAGTGAATTGATTTGAAGTTTTGAACTGAATTATAAATGAGCTTTTTATGTCAATCGAGGTAAATGATATTCGGAATCCGATTATCATATTTGAAAATCGTCTTTGATATTTCGTCATGATTTTCATCCTCATTTAAGAGAGTAGAATATGAAAGATTGTCATTCTGTAAAGTGCATTAGGTGTGAAGTTCTGACGAGTTCTTTTTTTGCTTTTGTATACATCCTTTTTCTGACCATATTAACGATATCTCTACAATTAGGTATTTATGTTATTATTCTATATTCTTGATCAATCAATCATTCAATTTCGGGATGCAGGCATAATATCTACACGACGATTATGACTTTTATTCTAATGGTTACAGTTTGTCTTGATAACCTATGGGGACCTGACTGTCAGTACACATGTCCTATATGCTACAATGGAGGAGTCTGTGATGGTGTGAGTGGACGCTGTGTGTGTCCACCTGGTTTCAGTGGTGACCACTGCCAAATTGGTAAGTGCAGAATAGAATGGTGCTCTTCTACTCTCTGATATAATAATAAAAGAAGAAAAACATTGATATTAAATATAACAGTATAAAGTAAAATAAATAGAATAAATGATGGTGACAACAATAATAATAATAGTAATAGTAATACTTATCATAATAAAGATAATAATTATAATAATAGTAATAATGATAATAACAAATAATGACAATACTGAGAAGAAGAAGAAGAAGAAGAAGAAGAAGGAGGAGAAGAAGAAGAAAAAGGAGAAGAAGAAGAAGCTGCTACTGCTACTGATAATGCTGCTGTTGTTACTACTGCTACTACTGCTGTTGCTACTACTGTTCAAAATTGTATACAGCATGTGAAGCCGGTAAGTTTGGACAGGGATGTTCTGGATCTTGTACTACCCTTGAATCTGGTCGGACTGACTGCAGTGGAGCTGTGTTCTGTCTCCCGGATCCGTATGGATGTTCGTGTGCTGCAGGATGGACTGGGTTACAATGTGACCAAGGTAAGAGAGAACCAGATGACGTGACGGTTATCATGGCGAAGTTTGCTTGGCATGCCCTAATCTTGGAACGATTGCGTCGTTTGGTATAATTTAACTTTTGTTTATAGTATAATGTACCGTAAAGTACATCAAGATGATTTTGTATTCATAATACAATAGCATTACGAATTTGATGATGTTGATAAAAACAAGAATAACAGCACTGATAATTGTTATTAATAATAATATATATCCTCTTCAGTCGCGGTTCTAGAAGAACTATTTAGGGGAGGTAATGGGGTGGAGCGACCTTTCATTGATATTATTTGTTTGGGGGGATTGGGGAGGGGTGTGGGGGTGGGGCTTGAACAATTCTTTTTTGGGGACGTGATCCCTCATGATCCCGGTACAATCGCTACTGATCCAGTTTTCTCTCGCTAGTTTAATTTTGTATCTCCACAAAGCATGCTCTGAGGGTTCTTACGGCGCAGGATGCACTGAAACGTGTCACTGCAAATCTTCAGTAACATGTGACTTTCTTACGGGGGCCTGTTCTAATGGGTGCGAAGATGGCTGGACTGGAGATCAATGCCAAGGTAAGGCCAATAAAGAAAGTGCCTAAATTAGAGTTGTGACCATACATAATTTGTACTGATGAAGGCTATTAATAAATTGTATAAATAAATAACAGTTTGAGGGATAACCTATATTGCAGATGATTAAAAAATAAGGTTAGCAAAGTTTGACATTTCCTATACTTCATACAGTTTACAACAACAAATCCCACCAACAGCAACGAACAAACAAATGGACTTGCCGACATTAGAAGGTGGCAGGGGGAGTTAATTCCCTACCTATGTAACAATTTAACAATCTTTATAGCTATACCATGAACTATATGGATATTTTGTAGAAATAGTATAGCTCTATAAATCAATTGTTATCTCAATCATTTTATTAATTTATCTTTTATACATTCTGGTGAGGTAGTGGCATGTTAAACAAAATACTGCAAGTATTTCTATTTACACGAGAATGTATACTTAAGTTTGAAGTCCGTATTTTATTGTCTTTACTTATCAAAGCACTTGAAACCGGTTTATTTTTATTAACGGAAAGAACTATTATATCTTATGTGATTATGAAGGAACCAACTATTGATACTGTGTCCTCTTTTTGGTCTTTTAATAATCGCACATTATTTCGAACATATGGGCTCTAACAATGCAATACCATGCTTTTTAGTTTTTACCCACATGTATATCCATTGCGATCTAAGACGTTTCTTTTTACGCAAAATAGCCCCCCCCCCCCTCCCCCACTCAGTGTTATTTAGGGTATGCGTATGCATGTTCCCTCCTTTTGAAAACACCCCCCCCCCCCTGGGTGTGTAAAGTCTCTGACCAAATTTGAGAAAAGATTGTGTGTACTACGAGCCGGAGTTTGGTGCGTGAAAAGTACCACTTTACCGGACATTTTGGGATAATGTTTGCGGTCCCTCCGACCCCTGAGTGGGGGGGGGGGGGGGGAATAGGCCTATGTAATGCAATTTATGGCGAACAGTCTTCTCCTACTTTTTGAGTTGAGATATCAATTGCAACATTGTGTAATATAAAAAGTTGATATCTGGAGGACTACTTTGATTCCCCCTTTTATTTATTTTTTTAATATTGTCACTGTAGTAACTATTTTGGACATCACATCGCTGTTAAGTCAAGGAGGTGTCTTTGATGCCACGGCTGACGATAATTACCTCGGTATATTCATGATTGGGGATAGTACTGTAACCGGAGATCTTTCCTTGACGTATTACATCGGACGAGAAGTGGACACGGGACCAGGAGAGACTGGTCACGGAGCTTACTTAAAGGTTGATGGCTTAGTGGTGACACAAGAGTGGGAAGACACAGGGCTGCCTCCAGAAACACAGTTTACTAGCCCTCGACAAGACTCGAAACGCTCGTTAAGAGCTTATATTGATAAAACGAGTGGCGGATTTGCACGTGTCGGTGCATACCGAATGTCCGTCGATTACAAGGGATGGACCGAGCGAAATGTCATGCTGAACGAGTACCGCGGTGGTATGTTTGTTTGTTGCATTTTGCATGACTTGTTTATTTATTTATTCTTACAAATTATTGCCACTTTACCAAACAAAAGTTTAATGACGTCAAATGTAATTCGAACATGAATCCTGGGGATAGGGTGTTGAAATTGCCCCTGAAATGACTTTTCAAAAACATTTGCTATCGTGTTTTCCATGATAAAAAAGTTTTAGTAAAGATCGATATGTTCCACGATTAGGAAGAGCCTATCATACCAACAATTTTATAACTAGATATGTAAAGAATTCCATATTTAAATCTCTGACGGACTATATAATAGGCCTAAGCAACTCTTGCTTAGACGTGTAAGACGTGTAAAAGCGTTCCTATTACGATTCATATATATATATAAAACGTTCGCGTATATTAATCGCATGCAACCTATTATATTCTTCTTCTTTATTGTCAGATTATAATTCAGAGGTTTGGCCGGAGAATTTATCAATTACGATAGGGATTGGCGAGACCGTCACTCTCAACGTGTTAACGGCACAATCATTAGACCCTTCATATTTGAGATGGCGACGCAACGGAGGAAGTGAAATCACGGAATGGGATGGCATGACATTAGTTACCATCTATGACGTCAGGAAGTCAGATGAAGGAATCTACGAGTGCCACATCGAGGGTAACAGAGAGTCAGGAAAACATGCTATTCTTAAACTCATCGTAAGAAGTAAGTAAACGAAGGTTGGTAAAGTGATATTACAATACCTCTACATTTCTTAAACATTCTGCCGACTTACCGCAGCACCGGTCACTTATCGTTTTCACGAAATTTCATAATTCCGAAGCTTCGCTATCCCGAAGGTTCGGGATAAAGAGTCTCTTGGTATGGGAAAATTTTGTTTCGGAAATGTACCTTCCATAATAACAGACCGCACACGATTCTTCAAAGGATTTTTTTTCTCGAAAAACGGCGTAAAGTTAAATATGAAATGTAAATATTGATCGCACATTCACTTTAATGTCGTTTTATAATCTACATCATCAACAAAATAATTCTTTGTCCTATGTCCATAGTGAAATATAAATTATGAAAAGTCGTTTCACAAATCTTTCGTTAATTTAAAGTTATAACCATACAAGAAGAGTAACATCCCGAAATACAGATGAGGTGGACACCAGCAAGTTCGAGTTTCCCCTGCCATTAGGGACTTTTAGATTGAGTAGACGAGAACACGACGTACGCCGACTGATCATGCGTGTCAACGTACTCAACTGCCCATGTTGACTACAATTAGAAATCTGTTAGATTGCACTCGACGATATACATGCATGCAGGAAGTTACACTATGAATTACATGACAGACAAAGAAAGAGGACAAAATATACAGTTCCTCATTCTACCTTCAACAATAGGCCATTTTCTTAATGTAACCAAATTTAATGTATAGGTCTTTGTGAAGTGCCTCAATACAAACTATTTCATTTACCTGATAAGAATAATAGTATTTCAATAGTCAGAATGCAACTGCATATATTAAGTGTTGCTAGGTAGGTCAAGCCATAATGTTTGTCCAACGTGGCAATAACGAATGTATGCAGTTAGGATTCTGTCTATTGAAATACTATTATTCTTATCAGGTGAATGAAATAGTTTGTATTGAGGCACTTCACAAAGACCTATGCATTAAATTTGGTTACATTACGAAAATGGCCTATTGCTGTGGTAGAACATCCTTCACTGCTTTTATGTAAAAATGTGTAGAACAGGTGAATACGCACGTGACACTTGTTCTACACATTTTTACATAATAGCAGGGAAGGGATGTTCCTTTGTCTACCTGAGGAACTGTATATTTTATGCGCACGCGGCATATACTAGTACCGTACTAGATTTAGGAAAATCAAGGTTGACGCATTCTCGATCGCCGACTGAGACGACGTGACGCATGCGCAATGCCTTAAAATGACGTCACACGTTGCAGTCAAAGCTGTAAACGTGCAAATCTAAAAGTCCCTATTTTCGATCTTTAGCGCTCGTCGGGATAGGATATTTCTGGCATTATATTACGTCATCATGGCCATCGTTCACAGTAAGCTACAGTGTATTGCTGAGCCGGCCCTAACGTGGGTACCATTATGATTAAATGTCACCATTGTTCTTCCTACATTGTGATTTTAGGTTGTCCATCTTCCAAGTACGGTCTCGATTGCTCACAGTACTGTCCTGTGTGTTACGCTGGTGGGGTATGTCATGACGTCACGGGAGAGTGTGTTTGTCGATCAGGATTCAGAGGAGATAACTGTGCAACACGTAATTGTTGTTAGATAACTCTACAATTTTTTTCTTCACGAAATCAATATTTAAATCAAACTGTTTAAATTATTCAGTTTCTACTTTTTATAGGGACTAATGAACTGATGCGCTGATTAACATAATGTGTTTCTATAACCATCATAAAAAGGCCCTTTTCTATTTGAACCCTTTCGAATAGCAACTTATAATAATCATGATATCAACGAAGTACGTCGTAATAATTCCGAATTATTTAAGGAAATTATTACGTTCTTAAAGCAATACTTAACTAGAAGCAGTACCGCAAAATCCCCTTAAGCGCCGTATCAGGTCTGCTGTAGCAGTATTCCCCGTAACTCATTGCCTTTCCGAGCCACACTGTCGGTTCTCGCCTTATGGAAACGTTGTATCATCCGCTCATCTAGCTTGCGTGCCAAAACAAATAAGCATTTGTGCAAGAAAAAGTAAAGTTTTTAAAAAAAGTGCGTTTCTTTCCAGCATTGGGGTGCCCAGGAATTACTTGGGTAACCTTCAAAAAATTATAATAAAACAAAATAATATGCACTTTCTCTGTACTTTTGTTGGAAAAAACATAGTAATCCAGCACGTTGGAGAAGAGCAAAATAGCGAATTTCAATCGCACTTCGGCCGCTCTCGCAAGTCCTCACTCGTTCCATTGTGGTCAGGAGGCTTTAGGTGAGCGGCTACTGAATATACTAATCGTTATCTTTCTCTTGGTATTAAACTTGTTTTGATTGGTTGTATATTTTTGTCGGAATTTACTCATTCAGATGAAGTCAGTGGCCCGTGACCACATAACTGTAAATATACGTAGAAGGCTCATAGTGGCTCGAAAAATGTGGCTAGCACTCGTACGTGATATCTGCCATCTTGGTTAGTCCTCTTGTTGTATTCGCCATTTTCTTTCTCAACGACAGGCCAGGCTGGAATTCTTTACATTTGTGAGCTGAAAAGATCGAGGACTAAGCAAAATGGCGGCGTGTGCACTCGAACTTGTTTCCCAGTACGTGCAACGGCCACTCGCTGATTTGTGCATTGTGAATGGAGAAGAGCGTTCTACGTATTTTACAGCTTTGTGCCCTTGACCCCTGCACTCAACACTGTGTGCTTTAGTCAACTTCTTATGAGACAAATCCAAGCAAACGTTTCCATATGTCGAGTCCTTTTAAGTGACAATTAGGTGTTGCGTTACGCATTGTTTGAAAGTCGACCATTAGATGGCGTTGTACTATCTCAGGTAGTTTATAGTTTTTTTTTCTTCTTTGTTTCCATGGTAATGCAAACTCTATTTCATTCTACAGCCTGCAATGACAATGAATGGGGAAAATCCTGTAGTATGTTTTGCTCTGCTACTGTTCCCGGCTGCCCCAACCGCTTATTTTCACCGCCAAACCCTATCGGGTTGGCTTGTATCAACGGATATGGAGGAAACAGGTGTCAAATAGGTATGTTTAATCATTAATACCATGCATATAACATTGCAGATGAAAAAGGATGAAATAGATTATTAAGGTCCCAAATTTAGTAATGGACTCGGAAATGTGTCTTTTTAAAGTTTTAGATAAGGAGTAGTATTTTTTTTTTTTTAATGTGTATAAAGACTAAAAGTAGTGGTTTCAAACACAAATTGTTTATGTTCTTTAAAACTTGCTCTGTTAACTAAGCACTGCTCTTACCTTGTTACGTTTTCGTTTTATGAGGGTAGGACGCTTTTCCCCTTCTATTTCTACTTGATTCCTACATCTTCATGAGCATTCCAGATTTACTAGATATTTTGAAGATATGTTGCGGTATCGATGGTGTTGCTCTCGGCTGGATCGAGTCATACTTGTGTGATCGACATCAAAAAGTCAAAGTTGATGGCATCGTCTCTGACTCTTTCCATGTGCCATTTGGTGTGCCACAGGGCTCTCGGCTCGGCCTCTTGCTTTTTATGTGGTACACGAGTAATTTAATCAAGAGCACTCAGGATAATTTTCCTGAAGTCTCTTGGCACTGCTATGCAGACGACACACAATTATTTTTATCCTTTATACCATCCACTAGTACTTAAGATGCAAGTGTTTCAATGTTGGAAAAGTGTGTTAATTTTATTCATAGATGGATGCTTGATAATAATCTCAAGCTAAACGATAGTAAGAGTGAATTTTTGGTTATAGGAACTCCACAACAGATCTAAAATATAAGCATTGACGGTGTAAGAGTTGGATCCTCCAATGTGATACGGTCAGCAAGGAATTTAGGAGTATACTTTGATACTAATTTGAACATGGAAACACATGTTAAAAATACATGCAAATCAACATACTATCTTCTGTTAAATCTCAGACGTATCCGCAAATATTTTGATCAAGTAAGTATGAAATTGGTTGTACATGCTCTTATCACAAGTAAGCTTGATTATTGTAACGGGTTGCTGTTTGGAATGCCTGATTCTCTGATAGCTAAGTTACAAAGCGTCCAAAATGCATGTGCAAGACTTGTCTATCGTCGGTCGAAATTCACTTCAACCGCACCTCTTCTGAGAGAACTCCACTGGTTGCCAGTCCGTCAAAGAATCTTATTCAAAATGTTGTTAATTGTTTATAAATCATTGAGAGGTCAAGCTCCTAATTACATCACAAAATTACTTCAACTCAATGTCCAGCCACACAGTCGTAGCCTGCGCAGTTCCACATATAAATTATTGTTTCAGATTCCCCATGGCAAAACTAAAGTAACTCTTGGGGACCGTGCTTTTGCTATTGCTGCCCCCAAACTATGGAATAGCATGCCAATATAAATACGAAGCACTCCATCTCTCAATATTTTCAAATCCAATTTAAAAACTTATTTGTTCAACTGAGAG
This sequence comes from Strongylocentrotus droebachiensis, assembly GCA_035222895.1. Taxonomy (NCBI): domain Eukaryota; kingdom Metazoa; phylum Echinodermata; class Echinoidea; order Camarodonta; family Strongylocentrotidae; genus Strongylocentrotus; species Strongylocentrotus droebachiensis. Next base: position 140,452 of record JAVYIG010004585.1, on the reverse strand, counting down.
ATCTTATTTTGTAAAATTTAGTAAAACGGAGCTCTTAACCAGCGCAGCTGAATATATTTTGTATGAAAGCTGCGCTATTTAAATTTATTATTATTATTATTATTATTATTATTATTATTATTATTATTATTATTATGAAAGTGATTAGATATGTTTTTTGAACAGTAGTCTAAACAGCAATCAATTAACGATTTTCTTGCAACATTTTCCTTTGAATGGCAGTGTACAGACAAGTATATTATATATATCCCTAAATGCAGGCATTTATTTATTTGTATGTTTCAGGAAATATATATGTTGTTAAAATAAAAACGGCATTATACAAATGAATCACAGGTTTGAGTGGGTCGGTAGGAATTGTGTGCACAAGTCACCTCTGTATGGTTTTACACCAAATTCAAAAGTACCGCGTGCACACAGTTCCACCGACCCATGAATTAAAACTGTGCTTCATCTGTTTTTATAAAATGGGGCAAAAAGAAATCTTCAAAAATACTAAAAATATTTGTTATTCTACAGATTTACCGGCGCTGCGTAGCATAATCATTCTTCCCGTAATTACCGGAAGCATGATTTCGCCATAATAATAATAATATTGGTTTCTTATATAGCGCACGTATCGTCTCATGATTTTTACAATGCATTGTTTGACTGTTGTTAGTTCAATTGACGAAAACAAATGTAGTGGCTTACCTTAAAGGTATTAATACAAAGTTTTTGGAAATTTTGAAATTGGGTGGTGATTCTTTACCATTTTTATATATGTGGATGCCCCTGTGGATGTTTTATAAGCACCTGCTCCCGGTAAATTTTGATAAATATCAAATAGCGCCTACGGCCGTACAATGGTTGCGGCGACCATGTAAATCTCAGAATATGTAGTTGTGATATTTAATTTCCAAACGGGAATAGCTAATCGGTCTATTTTAGTCAAGAAATATTGTTTTATAGATCAATTAATATATTGACCTTGAGAGGGAGCTATACAACATAAATAGTTTATTACACTGTCGCTCATAACGCATATGAACAAATTTCGGGCATCTGCTCACGCGGTCTCGCTCAGCGGTCTACAACACGTGAAATCGTCTTTGAAAATGCGCTAAGTGTGCAAAGAAATGCTCCTATAAGGAAAACAAACTTTGATTTCACACCAGCTCGGGTGGAAATCACATATTCAAGTACTGTTCTTTCCACTGATACTAATTTCGAACTGATTTGTATACTGAAAAATAGGGCCTTTTCGTCTTCAAAAATGGACAACAATCATTCAATTTGTGATTTCTCTATGGAGGTCACAGGAAAATTTACCTTTTTCACTGGGGTTGTGTACTTCAAGGAGATAATGCTCGTAACTACTACTTGTTATTGGGCCAGCTCGGATGCCAAAACATAGGGTATATAATCCCCTGCCGTCTGATGTAACACATAATTTGATTGGTTGTCGAGAAATTAGGGCCAATTTCAATCCAATAAAAAGAAGCTTTCTGAAATTTACGTATCGACCTCCGTAATTTATGCATTGTGCGTAAGCGAAGTTTTTACACAGCGGACAATGAGGCTTACACACCGTGCTCGCAGCCGTGCGTATTTCGACCACCACATTTGACTCAGCTCCGCGGCGATGGAAAAGACACATTTTATGTTGATTTCAGCAATTTACTGAAGGGAATTTAGATATTATGGACGATCTTTTACAAAAAAGGTGTGTAGGGATTAGATTATATCTTTCACGAGACACTGAATTCTCTAGTTTTCCTGAAAGTTAGCAAATTAATGGCACTCTGACTCGCTTTATGAGCAGATCTAAATATTCATGGTCGATCTGCTAGTGAAGGAATCGCGTATTCATATTGCAGGGTGATCCCGCCCATCTTAGACGGAGGGATTACAATGGACTTATGCATTGTGATGTGCATCTGCATCTACTAGACTAACATATATAATTTCCTGATTTGTTTTCTTTTTTTCGGGAGAAGAAGAGGGAAGAGAGAGACAAAGCATGGACATGGACAGAGAGAGAGAGTTGACAAGTCACGCTCGCACAGCCGTGTTGACATTCACACTCTCACCAGTTTTCTACGATAAACCCCTATTTCATAAAAATCGACGAGTCCGCCACCTTGGTGTTACGCTCTAGTGCACTCGATTGTTCGCCGTCTGTGTGGGAGGTACACAAAATGCCTCATTGATCTTTTGGCCGAATGTGGGTCAAATTTGTTCATATGTTGGATAATTTTTTTTTTACCCCAATTTATGGAATTATTTTGACTATGATTTATTCCTAATAGATCTAGAATTTCCTCCAGGTCCCCAACAGAAAAAATATTCTGTGTGCCCATGCCTTGAGCCATAATGCATGGCCGTACAGGGGATTTTCTTATGTTTGGGACCGGGGTAAAATGCAATGAATTATTGATAATTTATTGCATTTTCTTTTTCCTTCTTTATTTGTTGGAACTGCCCCCTACCCTAGCCCCCGCTGCGTACAGTCATGGTTCAGTGGCAAAGCCATGGCCTCGTAACTGTGAGGGCCCAGGATCAAAACCGTGTCGATGTGCTATATCTCTTATCCTGCCACAGGGCTAATCCCCCCAGTGCCAGATTTATAACGAGATAATCGGATTAACGCGATGGTACTAACAATAGCGCGTGCAAAACACTAGGCACAGTCCAATGGGCATGAACAATAACTGCTATTACGAATGTTTGCTAGCATGCAAGAAGCAGCGTAACAATAGCGTGCACACAGCCTCATGGCAGGCTATGAGATATTAGTGCCCTTTTGTGGGGCATTAATCCTCATTACTATCAATTATGACTTAATGGCGTAGGTCCCCTAGTTGATAAGCATATTAGCATATATATGCTTTAGTAGTCACAAAAACAAACACTGGCAAATTATTATTCAATGAAATCTGAGAATGTATACTATTATCTAGATCTATTAGGAATAAATCATTGTCAAAATAATTCCATAAATTGGGGTAAAAAAAATATGCCAACGTTATGAGCGCAATGTCTTAACAATTTCAAAACTTTAGACTCGATTTCAACCGCGACAACGATCACTGAATATTGTAAGATCACATATTTCATTTCATTTCATTTCATTTATTTTCCACATTAAAAACCAGAAAAATATACAAGGTAACAGATTACATTGTACACATTTGACACATATAGCAAATGAAAAACAGATACATAAGCATAAAAGAACAATGAAAATCTACATCAGTTAACAAACATCAACATTAAAACATAAAAAGGTAAGTAATGTAGATGGGGCTAGAAAAAGCGAAGCTTATCGAGTCTAGCCCCGGTAGCAATGAAGGGGAAGTCCACCCTGAGAATGTGTGTGGCCAAGTAAAGGCGGAGTAAACCCATCCTCAGGGTGGACTCTCCCTTCAAATGTCTGGTTTTATAATTAGATTAAATTGACCCGATGATAACATAATTGCGATTTGAAACATAATAATAATTGTTTTTAAATTGATATGACTATTTAGAATTGCAAAGATATTGTTTATATTTATACTTAAATTGTCGTAATGATGCAGATTGTTTGAGACTGTTATCTAAAGTAGACCATGTAAGGTAACTCTGATACTTAACACTTCTTTGGCCAGTAGCAGTTCTGTAATAAATGCTATGCAAATTCTTGGAGTTTCGGGTGTTATAACGATGTACAACACTTCCAATATGTTCATTCGAACCAAATACATGACCCAAACCAAAACTTTGTATTACCTTTAACATGAAACTATAAAAAAATGAAATAAAAAGGATATTGGTGATTCGATTCCCGTTCAGTCAGTTTAAAAATCTTCACGGCAATTGACCAATTACATTGCAGAGATTCTTCTATCGATTTTATAAACGATATTGCTCTACAGTAACAGGATATAGGAGATTCACCCCCATTAAGTTCCATAACTTCATAACCATAACTATTTTTCGTGGTTCATAATTTGTAGCGTTTTTCAGGGAAATTAAAATATTATTTACTGTGATGTTTCCACCTAACTAAAAAAAAAGATACTATTAATTTCCATTTTGTGTGGTTCCAGTGCACAATATTTTGTATACAAACCTATACAAAGATGTTATTGGATGGCTAGTGAAGATGATTGTGTATGTTACACTTACGTAAATGTTCAATAATAATCATTGACACAATCTTTTAATGTTTCCCTACAGCTTGCACTGGTTATCACTTTGGCGCTAATTGTGAACTAGACTGTAACTGTGCTGGTACGTGTAGCCGTCTGACTGGATGTGGAGGCCAATGTTCAGACAACTATGAGGGTACCTACTGTCAAGGTGAGCTCCAGGCATGGGTGTCGATCCGTAACTGATACCTATTCATCAGGGGGGATGATCTATTCATTCACCCCCCCCCCCTGATGAATAGGTATTACGTAAGTATCGACACCCATGGCTCCAGGGGATGTTTCTTAATCGTCCTTCCGTCTTTTTGGGGGAGTGATCTAGTGGGGATGTCATGTCTCGACCATACTTAAAGCGATACAGAAATGATGAACTTCTTTCCCTGTGTTATGTTTATTGCACAGCGTCATCTCTTGGTGAACTTATCGACAGTGCGTAAACCATTGAACTTTAAATTACGTTAGAGTGTAGAGTTCACTAGTGGAAACAACAGCGCAGCGAATTACGGAACCACATTGCTCCAGATGACCTGAGATGGCACTAGAGGTAGTACTTGTAGTACAGTGTGGCTTTAGTCCACTGACCATGTAAGGACGTAAATATGAGGGCAACATTGATGATGAATAATCATAATGTGAAAGATAAATAAGCCAATAAATTGTATATATTCATAAATTATTCGTTTCAATGCATTGTTGTAAAATCTTAGGAAGAATACAAACAATAATTTCAAATTTATATATGTATAAATTTACATATTTTTAGAACGTTTTTTATAGTCATGTAGTGCAAAAATGAAATTTCTAAATGCCAAAGACCAAATAATTGATCGTCATAAAACAAGACTACAGGCAGCATCATTTAAGGACGTAAAAAAATGATTTTCCTTTGGCATATTCTGTGTGAAAAAAAAGTTCTGTATCAATCACATGTTCTTATCATATTTACTTGAAGGTAATTAGGACACAGACGTCCAAAACATTATTATGTCACTCACATTTCATTTCATGATTTTGTGCTGCTTTGTTTGATTGTTCTTTTGTAGCCTTGAAATCGTACCTTCCTTGTCCATCCGGGTATTTCGGTACCCTGTGTAGCTATCCATGTCATTGTGCTAGTGGTGTGGACTGTCAACGGTTCAATGGTCATTGTCTAAATGGAGTCACGTGTGCTGAGGGATGGGCAGGATCAGACTGTCAACAAGGTAAGAAAAGGCGGGAACGAAGGGAAAGAAGGGAATTTCCTAAAGGGAAGAGAGTAGAACTTGCAGGCAGACAGGATGAAGCAATAATGTTTAAACTCGGGATAAAATAAATCAATCATTTCGAGTTTGGTGAGCCCTTTCCCTCACCATTTTGTCACATGCACATTGACTTTTTTGTACTGGCTCGATTAAAAAAATAAAAAATATTTCAGGTAAATACATCTAAAACAGGAAAAGGACCACACGAAATGATGTGGCCATTTCGATGATGTCCACGAGCCTTTATTTTTCTCCTCTTTTGCCTTGTGAATCAGTACCGCGACGTCATCAAATCTTTCCAATTTGCCTTAGATCTTTTGGAGTGAGTGAGTGTTATTCGCAGTGGATGCAAATAATTATTTCGGATAATAATGTTCCCGTGTTCATGTCGTATTGAAGTTCCAACAACATAACTTAAGTCACCTTTACACACAAACATACATACACACGCTCATATATATATATATATATAATATTTATATATATGGGTATATATATATATATATATAGCTCTATGACGTCATTTCATTATGTCACACAGAGATTACAAGAGCACTGTCGATGAATCTAATAGCAACTTTCCAATTAGAGCGTAAGTCCAAGAGAGTAATCATACTTTTATAAACCCAAACAGCTCTTCCAGGACTGCTTGAATCACCTTGGTTGTGTGACGTCACCAAAGATTCGGTCCTGCTCATTTGGAATGCCTGGACAGATGGTTACGATTATGGCAATGGCCCTGTCCACTCCTATCAGATTGACTACACGTGGAAGGACGATAAAAACAACACTGGTGAATCCGAAGTGCCTGAAATCATCGTCGGAGATAGTATTGCTCAAATCACGGGGCTTTCCGCTTTCAGAGATCACGATTTCTACGTTAGTGTTAGACGAGAGGTCGAGGGTCAGGTTGTTGCCGGTGTGAGGAGTGGTCCAGTCAGTGTCAAACCATATTGTCGGGGTAGGTCTCCCTATTAACATTTCAGGCAGTCGTATCACCGCAAAAAGAAATCTAGCAGACTATCTTACGGCGCGGTAGCAGGGTATGATAACCGTACATCACTCCTTCGTGATTCACAAAAAGATAGGTAACATCAGTTTTTACAGAAGGCCGATAAATGATTTAGCTTGATCAAAACTATAAAACATGGAGGTACATATAGCTGTAATGTTCTGACAATGATTTATTAAGGAACATAATACACTTCAAGAGTTTTAATTTTCTTTTCAATTCTGGGACCAAGTTTAAGTTCTGTTCAATCCCCGCTATGGCTGTTTGTAATTCACTTGTTACTTTTATGTCGCAAACTTCATGGAATGTTCAACAATCGTAATGAAAAGGCACACGCGTGATAATTGAACTTGAACTTTATTTTGCCTGGTATACCATCCCCTAAGTGCAATGTAGAAAGATGAACATAAAGTTGAGTATACATCTTTAAACGATATCTACAAAGCTAATACTTACTCCTTCATTCCTGTGTATTGCCCACAGCTCCGCAACCAGTGGACAGTGCCGACGTCACTTCAGATTCGTACAACCACCTGGAGATCACGTGGTCAGAGCCATTCAGCCAATGCGGTGCTCCGAGCTACAACGTATCACGTAGGCTCCTCCTTAATGACCAATGCGACGATTACAAGGCGGATACGGTAACGTGGGAGGTAACAGGCGATACAAGCATCGAGTATGACGACCTGTTACCCTACTCTACCTACAAATTTACAGTAATGGCGACTCTGGAAGGCTTTGATGCGGAAACAGTCTATGTGATCGCATACAACTCAACTGAGTCAAGTAAGTTAAACATTGATAATACTAATCTGGATTTATATAGAGCTTACTACGGATGCCGTCTCTAAGCGCTTTACAAAATAGTATTACTCCGGTCATTTGATTTATTCACACACAATGTGCACCATCTCCAATCCCTGGGAAGTATTCCTACCCGTATGGTCACCATGAGGGCATAGTCAATTATTAACACAAAGTGCTTTCGTCATCCTATACCGGGTCCCCATTTCTTTCTTGGGTATTGAAAGGCAAATGTACATTAGTGCCGTGTCGGGGATCGAACCCACGACATTTTCAAGTGATTTAACCACTCGACTACGACACTTCTATTATACATAAGCATTGACTTTTGTTAGGAGTTTGACATTGTTCGGGTATTCACCTTAAAACTGATGTTATCGATCATCTGGAGCAGGGAGGTTGGCCTTCCTGCCTTCATATATTACAACCAACAGGTTTTTAAGGGATAGCTGAGTTTTGGTATAGAGAGTACAGTATTTTTCTAACTGAATTCTTATTACCAAAACCTGCAACATTACATAACAAACTAAGAGTTATAAATGCACCATGCCCAAAAGGAGGCGCCGTGAAACCAAATGGGAGCATTCTCTAAAAAGTCATTGGTTTCAACCATGTTTGATAATGAAATTGTGCATTCCATGTTTTGTTAAAATTATGATTACATAGAGAGATCATCAACAACTATGTAAAAACATCTGTTTGAAAAGTATAAGCCTTTTATCGTCTTTTACGGCTGGTTCAAAATTATCAAATGTTTATGAAGCCCCACAGATATTAGAAATGATAACATTTATGGATATTTCAGCCGTCTCTGAACCGATTTTGATCTAACAAAGATGATTTTGTCATTTAGATTGTATGCTCTTTCAAATTAGACACCCATTTTGTTAATATCTTATAAAAACAATTTTTTTTTTGTAGCGCCCTCTTTACCAAAAATTAGCCATTCCTTTAAATGTATTTGCAGTGCAACTTCCATCAATTGCGCCGTTAAAAATGTCATCATCATAAATCTTTCCTCTCCCGGCAACTCCGAAGAATCTTATACTGTTTTCACACTGGTAAAATCTGAGATCTTGGGGGTATTTCTTGGTGGGACATCTAGTTCGCTGTGTGCGACATTGTACGCTCATTAATAGTATTTCCACCAAGTCGGGCGTCAGCGAATGATGGCATACCAAATACACATAGAAACTGCAGAGCATATTCCTTTAAATGTAATGCAAAGTTTTTGGAAATTTTGAAAATTGAATTGATAGTAATTCTTTAAAATGTTGATATACTTGGATGCCCCTATGGATAGCACTAGAAAGTTATAGCCCCACTTCTGCTTTCGAGAAATTGAATAATCTCAGAATATGCAGTTCTCATATAAAATTCTCAAAAGTGAATAGCAAATCGGTCGATTGTAGTGAACAAATATTGTTTTAAAGCTAAAGTAATATCAATCTTGAGAGGGCGCTATACAACATAAGAGTTTATTATTTACAATTTCTTCACTCAGTTTAGACTCGATTTCAACCGCGACAACGGTCATTGAATATTGTAAAATCACATATGCTTCTAATATTTCATTTGAACATATTTCATGACCCCATACCAAAACTTTGTAATACCTTGAACTGGAATTCTAGATTTGCCCTGGTTGGTCAGAAAGGAACTCGCCTGCTTTCTGCGATAAATCACGATCCCGACACAGTAAAACGGGCTCAAAATCTTCAGAGAGGTTGCATCTCTTCCCGTTTTTTATATGACCACTAGTATAGACGACAATATAGTGGTAATATAGTGGTATTATTCAAATATGAACCTGTAAACAGAAGGACAGAAAACCAAGTGCAAAAAGAAAGGAGGGGTTGGTGGTTGCCCAAATAATGATAATTACGAATTCCCGAGGGATTTAGCACCTCACCCCCCCCCCCCGCGTCTTGTATATGCCTTTTGTTCTTGCCTGGTGGACTGATTTATACTACCCTGAACGAAACTCTCCTGTACTTCTCGATCTATGCCTTTCAAATATATGTAGGCCTACTAATTCGATTACAGACATTAGTGATCTGTCTCCAGATATACATATATGGCTTCTTAAACGAAAATGTCACACTTGCCACTCTTCAGTCAGGAGAAGTAAATGGACGCACGGTAAAGAAGACTGGAACAACCAATCATGGTAAGGCTAAAGCCGGGTAACGGTGTGTTTTTAACTTTGTACATCAGTAGGGCATTTTCATATAGTAATTGCATTTTAATCGATTTGTAACGTTTTCCACTGAATAGTTTCAACTGCGCCACCTGAAGACTTCACAGTGGATAACACCGTGAAAGGAAAATTGGATTATACCTGGAACAGTCCTCCATGCGGAGACCGGAACGGAGCCTTAAGTTACGACTACGAATTCGGTGAATCGGGAGGGGATGATGTGCAAAGGGAAAACCTAATAGTGACAAGTAAATCCTTCGAGGATTTAAAACATAACGTGATGTACGAGTTTATTGTCTGTCCGAGGACAGTCGTTGGACCGGGTCCCTGTATCTTCAATCAGACCAGAACGCTGCCAAGTGGTAAGATCCATTATGATATCGTTATCAAAGATTGGACGTTATTTCGTTTTTATTATGTTTATTTTACCGATGTTTGTTTGTTTTATTCACCATGTAAAATAATTGTTTACAGATAATTAAATTCAGTGGTTTACATTGAGATACTAATTCATAGAAGGAACAGTGCGTAAACAAAAAATGTTTGAAGCGCAACGTCCCTAAGATAATATAGTTGACACTTATTATGTATAGATAGAACATAGCTTAAAATAATACATTCTGTCTCTTACAAAAATAAAACAAAATACAAAAATTATGCCCCTTATAGTATTTGAATAACAAGCAAAAACAAGGAAATACACATTACCTCTTCTTGACTTAACTAGCACTATACAAAATGTACCTCAAAAGTTAACAAGCATGTTTTGAGAGAAAAAAATTCCTTCATTTTCTTTTTAAATAACAAAAGGTTATTATAAGCTCGTATTTCAGGTGGCATAGCGTTCCAAATGTCAGGACCTACATATCTAATCGATCTTTGGGCTAAGGTACTCCTTGGCGTAAACAAATGGAAATCAGAAGAATGTCTGGTTGAGTAGTTTTGAATGTCTCTATTTAGAGTAAAATCGTTACAAAATGATAAAGGCAGTTCTTTTGTTTTCATTAAGTCGGTACATGAACACTGCAATTTGCATAAAATGAATATCAGTAACTTTCAGAGTTCTCAATTTGAAAAATAATGGGTCAGTGTGTTCAAAGTACACAGAGCCACAACAAAGTCTCATGGCTCTCTTTTGCAATCCCAAGATACCATCAGTATTTAATCTATTAATGGTCCATACAATGTTACAGTAAGAAATACGTGAATAAATGAAATAATGAACAATAAACTTAGTGGAACCAAAGGCTTTAATTTGTACATAACACCAATATGACAAGACAAAACTCGAGAAAGATCACGTACGTGTTCATGCCACGACAGGCACGCATCAATATAAATGCCTAGGAATTTGGTGTTTTTCTTTTGTTGAATGGAGATGCTATCTATCTTTAATGGAACATTAGTTTGTTCAGTATGAGCACGAGTTTTAAAGTGGATAAAGTTAGTTTTACCCAAATTCAATGATAATTTATTACATTTAAACCGTTTAGATAATTTTGGCAATTTCCTGAATCCATACTGATCAATATTAAGTAAAATGTATATAGTCTATCTTACACGAGTAGTTCTAATATTTTAGAAAAACATGAAAGTATTGAGATAGGCCTATAATTACTGAATGAATTAGCATCGTCATTCTTATAGACGGGTAAAAGATGAGGGAAAACTACCAGAAAACAATGACAGGTTGATTATGTAAACGGGGGGCTTAATTAAACTTCCAATAATATTTTTTAGCGAATGTGTATTCATCTCAACTTTTCCAGTTGAATAACTGGACTTGAGTGATGCAACAACCTCATTACCTCAACTGGATTTTGGGGGGTTAAAGAAAATACTATTTACAGAAGAATCAAAAAGCGAATCACGAAAATTATTGCTACACCATTTGATTTTCGAAGCCTGTTCAGCACCTATGTTTGAAAAATAAGTATTAAAACAATTTGCAATTTCATGTGGGTCCTTTACAGTAATACCATTGTGCCTAAACACAGTTGAATGAGAAACAACCCCCCTTTTTAGAATGCCATTTATTATTTTCCACTTGGAAGAAGAATCATTTGCCTGTTCAAACTGTTTGGTGTAATATATTCTTTTCGATATACGAATAATATGTGTTAGCTTATTTCTATATTGCCTATATTCCTGCTTCTTTCTATCTGTATGGTTACAAAGGCTTTTTTACATAGCTTATTTCTCTGTTTAATAGATCTCAGAATTCCTCTGGTAATCCAAGGATGTTTGGGAAAAGTTCTGCGAGATTTAATTTGGACTTTTGGTATATTTATAATCAAATAGTTTGTTAATATTTCTAAAACCTCTGATATGCAATATATATTTAATTGCAATTTAAGACATCATTCCACGTTTCCGACATCAAATCAGTTTAAAAATTGCTAATATTATCCTCTGTACGAACTTCAACCATTTTCATTGTAATTAAAGGTTTAATACAATTGAAAAAGAGTTTTTAAAAAATGGGTAGGTGATCTGAAATTTCAGAATAAATGAGCCCTGCTTCAATGTTGTTATCAGAAACATTGGTAAATATATTATCAATTAGAGTACTAAAATTAATATCTATTCTTCTTAGTTTTGCAATTGTAGAAAACATAGCATGAACATTTAACAGTGTATTTAAATCAGCAGTAATATCGTTGTCACAGATGAAATAAATATTTTTATTTTCTAGATTTAATTTGTGAAGGAGGTTATCGAAATCATCTACAAAGACTTTTTTGTCATTATTTGGAGGTCTATATACGATACAGATTACTGAATTTTTCCAGGAAGATGGGAAATATTTTCAATAGAGAGCAACTCAGCACTCCCATGATGGAAAGAGGTCAGAGAGAAGTTTAAAAGACAAAGCATTGTTGGTTTAGAAAGCCACCGTCCTCCTCTACCCTCTAATCTATCAGAGCGTATCAGTGAATAATTTGGAATGTCGTACAAAGGAGGTGAATTACTATGTAACCAGGTTTCATTGATACCTACAACAAGACTACGAGCATCAATATGCAAATAAATGTGCGATTGACCTTTGTTCGGAAATTTTGTCTTGAACTCAGAAGGTAGATAACTAACATTTGGAAATGCAATGGCACTAATATCGTCCGCCATCGATACATCCACACGTCTCTGAATAACACCTATTGAGGTACAGATGTTGTTGAATAAAAACGGTCAAATATTCAAAGATCTTTTTAAAGATACTATGTCCCTCTTGCAGCCAACATCACATTCTGTAGAACTTTGCAGGAATTATGAATTGCAACATAGTGGAACATTCTAGTTTGGTAGTGCCGTCGAACTAGCTACGTTCGTGCTGGCAATGGTCTAGCGAGCGAAAATAAGACAACCAGATCAATATGTTTCACTATTCGTCCTGTCACTTTATTGCACAGTTATGAATATTCATGTAGTAAAAGTAAAACTAACATCTCATTCCAGGTAATTCAAACAATCTTTCATGTTACTAATTTCCATTGTGGGTTTATGGGATATGAGACCGAATGTCCCCAATTGGTTTTTATATGTATTATGTCTCAAAGCGGCACATTTCAATGATTAGTTTTATTATTCAAATTATGAATATTTAATGAAACATGGGTTTTTAAAAAAAGGTCAATCAAATGCTTATTTGTTGTTTCCTCTTTTACTGGCAGATCCTCTTTTTTCAGGATTGGATATTGGCCTGATTGTAGTTGTTGTAGCCGTGTTGCTGTATGCAGTTGCTCTTACCTTCTTGCTTATTCAGCTCAGGTAATTTAAGGTTTATGTAATTAATTTTAGCCCTGTATTTCACCTTTTACGAGTTATAAATACACGAAATAAACAACTGAAGAAAGATACTACCATTGCAGAGCTGTCTCCTAGTATACACGATACAAATAATGAGTTTTTGAGGGCAATAGCACTTTACTACTTGTAACAAAATAGGTCAGTTAAATTTTAATCAGCTAAAGGTTGTTTGACCTTCGAATCCACGTTGAACCAGTTTCGCACTCCAACCGTTGAGATTTTTCTTCAGATTTAAAGAAATGTTAAATTGGGTTTATTCGAATCTGCAATAATTTGTAACACTGTAACGTTCTTTTCCAATGCAGTTTAGTTTTAAGATTACTCTATTAATTTCCCCTGTGATTTGTTTGACCCTTTTCCGTGATTTAATGCAACAAGGCTCTGTCTAAGTTTGTAACGAGAGAAACGAAATTGGGGGTAGTGATACCCCACCAGATTTACATTGGTGCCTGTGTTATAGTAGTAGCTCTCTCAAAGTTTTAACGAGAGAAACGAAATTGGGGTTCTGATACCCCACCAGATTTACATTGATTCCTGTGTTATAGTGGTGGGGTATAGTTTGAACGAGAGCTTTTCGTATTGAAAATGGATTTATTCATGTGATTTTTGTTAATGTAACAGACGTAAAGTACAAGCCAGGTCTGAAGAGAACAGACCAGATCCCTACCTGGACCTACAACCCAGACCCGAGGCAGGCAGGACTTACCAGGAAATTACTATCACCTCAACGGCTTCGTCCCCCAAAACAGGAGAACAAAGTCTACAATCATCAAACTTGGATTATGAAAACCAGAACGTAGCGCAGTTAACAAACAAAATAAAAGAGGTTGCTGATTATGAAACTGTGCTTACCCCAAATTAAGACAATTGGAAGTTTCAAAGAGCACACGATTGCTTGTCAGCATTTTCCGTCTTTTGATTTTCATTTACAATGAACAACATCAATGGATTAATTCGGTTATTTTGTTTCGAAAGCAATTATACAAAATGTCGCATAATGTGTTGATTAAATAGTACTAAACATGGGCTAAACAAAAAAATAGGATTACTTTTACACATATAATTTAGAAAATTAATGAAGAATATAGCTAGCTATTGTATTAAAAAGATACATGTCTACTCCTAGTACTGTGAATGTATTGCTTTGATTAATAAAATGTTGTTGACCATGCGGACCTTTAACTAGTTACACACATTCAGACGTCATTGTATGGTACATATATCGCAATACATTTTCCTACATGTAGTAGTAATGTGTTTGTGTGTGTGTGCGTGTTTGTGGGGGAAAATTTCCGGGGGGATATATTGGATAATTGTCATTTTCCTAGGGGCGGGGTAGTTGTCGGAGGTAAATTTTCATACGGTTGGTGTCCGGGGGCAGGTGTCAAGTTGTAATTGTCATTGTAGATAGACTTTATACCTCCATAATTATGTATGGAACATAATGGTCTTATACTGTGAATTTGGATTATGCTAAACCGGGAGCTTAAAACCTACATTTTCTTTATCGATCATGTAGCATATATCATTTATATACATCACCCCGTATCATAATCATTAACTCTTTGAGGCGATTGTTTGAACACATTGTTGCTTTTAACAAAGGCATGCAAACATTTTTTTGATCAATCATGTATCATTTATATAAATAACCATATTACTATTTAATCCTTGAACCGATGAGCGGCATATTAATACAACAAATACTACAACTAGCACCAAATTGAGATTAATTACTGATAAAAAGGAATTTGAAATTTGGTTAAATATTTTCATTATGTCATAATTATAGTAATTAAAAAAAACAGTCAACGTACATAAATTTTATGTTATAATTCTGTATGTTATGTATATGTAAACCTGATATAATATTTTAATGTATGTTTATATGATATATTTCGAACATGAGTTGTGTTTAATTCTGCCTTCAAAATTGAGCATAAACGCACCCTTAGTTACCATTAATGTATTTTTTGTGTAAATACACTTCCTCATTCCAGTTGCACTGTTCAATACGTGACTTATCTTGCTAAATAAACACATCTGTACTATTGGTAACCTTTCAATGCAAAGATGAGTTTTGGGGGAGGTGTGTTTCAAAATCCCCTTTTGTCACCTTACCGTTCGATTTCGAAATGCACTTTTGACATTGGCAAGTTATAGTGCGACCGGTTGCAATTTTCCACTTATTCATATTTTTACTTGATTAGCCAAATAATACATGAAACAGGGCCTGATCCCGCGTGAAAGACATGATTTGCAGTCTAAATAATGTACATAGTACATGGTGTCGTCTAGAACGTTAATCCTACACATAACCTCCTTTGAAATGCCCCCCCCCCCAATTAAAATCAAGAGACACCAAGATAATAAAAGAACTGGATTCAAATGATAGACTAGTATATCACTCCCCCCCCCCCTTCTTATAAAATCCCTAGATATACTTTGACACAATTAGACATTTACATGTATTATTTTCTTCAAGAAACCAATATACATCATCAGTGAAAAAAAAGTAGCATGAATGAGTCCAGTACAGTGTTTTTATTAAGAGTTGTGATTAATCCTGTTTGATCCAAGGTCCTCCAATTAATCGTATACCTACATTGGCATATGTATGGGGGCAAGGGCATGCGTATTTGAAGATAGCCTAAATACGTGGAGGAAAAAAAAGAAAGGGTGAGCGGAGAAAAGGAAGAAAATGTGATCCTTATATGAATACATGCGCCCCAATGAGCAATGTAACATGGATAAGAAATAGAAACATTTCTAAAGCTCGGTCGCGACTTGTTAAATTATGTCGCACAGGATCTCGTAATTTTGTGCTCCAGGGGCAAAATAGCGTTATCAAATGGTTCCAAATTCGACTTCGAAATATAATTCTCATTGCTTTGATCCATTTCGAAAGTGGGATTCGACTTTTTTTAAATAAATTCAACTTTCAACCTTTACAAAAACTTCAACATTTGAAGAAAGGGAATATAAAACGACTTATCTATGTTCAAAAAGTGAAACTCTACATAGGCCTTATACTCGATCGCTAAGCTCCCTTGAGACTTTCCTAAGCCGGTCGCTTTGCCCCCTCGCATGTTCGGTTACGTAAATAAAGTTTGGCAGTGGGAGGAGGGGGGGCTGTCGTAGTATCATTGATTGCTCTGGTCGCCATAATCCATTTATACGCCACTGTTTATACGGAGTGGTCAATTTCTTTCAAGGTAAAGTTGGTTTGGTCAAGAAGCAGTAATAGGCTACTCACTTTAGATCAATCGCAACTTGATAAGACGGCGCCCAGAATACAAAAGATATATGTGGTTTAAACGCAATACCAAACTGGGAATACATGACGGTTAGGGGTCAGAACGTCATCCTTCCCCTATTGTGTCTTCTTTAAATAGAAAGGCATTGCTGATACGTTATGATAGAATCCTCTGCTGCTATTACTGGGCTCTGTCTGATAAAAAGTTGATATCAATCGCAACAATGTACATAAGAGATAGGGGTGCAAACTTGCGATAGATTACATGACTTACAATTGATCTGGGTCAATCGCAACTCTTTATAAGACAGGGCAACGGTCTACAATTTCTCTGCTTCCTTCAATTCATTGTGATATCTAGGGGTGTTTCACAAAGATCCTAAGTCGAACTTAACTCTAAGTTGGACTTAAACATTATGAACAGCCATTTGTAGCCTTAAAAAGTACATATTCAAAAACAAAGATTAAAGTAGGCCTATTTTAGACTTGTTATTAATTCCATGTTAAGAACGTGAAATCCCGTGATAATGGAAAATATAGATGTTTGAATCAACATTTTTTTGCCTTTAAAAATAATTTTTACAAAATATTTTTAAAGATGCTAACGGCTTTCCACAATCATTAAGTCCTACTTAGAGAAAATTGCAACTTAGGATCTTTGTGAAACACTCCCCACTCCGATAAGGAGCTTATCGTTAGCAGTTTTAAAGGAGATCTTATTTGAAATACTTTATCGATATATAATTATTATTATTTATTTATTTTTTAAATATTCTTTTTGAGGGGGGAGTCTTTTGTCTCCTTTTTCCTCTTTTACCTCCTTTTTACTCTTTTTTTTCCCTTCCATCTCTCGCCCCGTTTTTAGGCTGCCAAAAAATGTGTGGGTGGGGGGGGGGGGGGCGATGGGTTTCTGATTTGGCCTTCATTTGAAACCGCCGCTGTTTTCTTTTTTCTTCCGATGATCATGATCATGTTCATGA
This sequence comes from Strongylocentrotus droebachiensis, assembly GCA_035222895.1. Taxonomy (NCBI): domain Eukaryota; kingdom Metazoa; phylum Echinodermata; class Echinoidea; order Camarodonta; family Strongylocentrotidae; genus Strongylocentrotus; species Strongylocentrotus droebachiensis. Next base: position 122,980 of record JAVYIG010004585.1, on the reverse strand, counting down.
TCATCAATCTTAGTTTGGAGCCGACCTTAAAAACTGTTATTGGGCAAAAAGGCCTGTTATATACTCAGTGATTTGATGTGGAAAAGCACAAAGCAAAAATGAATTTAAAAAAACTAAATTGCTGTGTAAAATTACATAAAATTAGGTAAATACCTGCTTTTAAAACGGTCACAAATAAATAGCCGATTAAATCTTGATTCACCATTTTTGCAATGTACTTCCCGATTTTCAAAGTTATTATAAACGGCGTACAGAGGTCAACCATTTAAACTGTTAAGATCTTTAGCAAATATTTTTATTATTTACTCACATATTTCTGTTTGCAATAATTTTCCTCCCCCTATGTGTTTTCCCTAGATTTGATCAATATCATGAATTAATTACTCGCATATTTTAGGATGCATGAAATGTGGAAAAATTGTCAGATCAAACGAGTCAAGGGGCGCTTGTTATGGGTACGCCTAAGTTAGTGACTAAAGGCGTGTTCAGATGTGGCACGGTAAACCGCCGCAGAAACACAGCCGAAGTTTTCTTTAACGTGTAAATAGCGAGCTTTAGATTCTGACACCGAACGACCTCTATTACGAGTGACGTCATTTTGAGGAATTGCGCATACGCCATCTGCTTCTAGCATGTGAATTGACACAACGGGAATCGGGCAAATTTTAGGCCTAACTTGAAGTGATCACAACGACTACGAGCTGGACACAAATGCCGAAGCCAGCCATGCAGACTACAGTATTTTGTGAGACTATAATTCGAGAAGATATGTGACCGCAATGAAAACATCAAATACCCCCCCCCCCCCCCCCCCCCACGCTTATTCAGCGGCTGGCTGAGTCGTTGCGAATTTTTTTGGGACAAAAAAAAAGAAAAAAGTGTCCCCTTACCCCCTTGGAGTCTTGGATGCAATATCTTTCTTTTTTGTTTTAATGATCATTATTTTGTTATTTCTTTCACTCAGTGAAATAGATATTCTGGACAATCATGGGCAGGGTATACACAAAATTGTTTACAATAAAGAAGTACACTTACCTTCATCATAACGTACCACTTGATAATGGGTACATTAAAGAACAACATAAAAGTTACACATCATAATTATAGGTAACTTGAAACATCATCTCACTTGAATTATATAATGTATAACTAGAAATACAGGTTCAATACAACTTTCTCCTTTCCATTTGATGTTAACTGTCTAATATTACCCCGGCACTACCCCTCTCCCCTCCCTCCATCCAAATGGTCCTAATCGTTTAATCGTAGTTAATCGTACTATACTAGTCTTAAGTTTCTACGATTCTGAGCTGACTTTGCTTGTTTTGCTGTCCAAGGAAACTTGATATCTCTTGAAATTTAGATTTCGTTAATCATACGACTACTACGATCCTCGATTATTAATATTTGTACATGTTTGAATATTCATATCAAATGCTATACGGCAAAGTCTTTCGAAATCGGATCGTAGTCAGATCGTATAGTGTGCTTACTGCTCAGGAAACCTACTGCAGACTGACAACAGACATAATAACATATGATTTCTAAGAATTACCAATATTGGCAATCCCCCTGGTCGATTACAAGCGGGACAATTATCTCCGAGGACAATTACCCCCCGAGAAATACCCCTCCCCCCAGAGACAACCACCCTCGAGGAAAATTACCCCCATAAAATAACCCCCTAGGACACTTATCCCCTATGAACGATTACCCCCCGATGAAAACTACCCTCTTATCGAAACCAAATAGTTATAAGGGTAAACTTCCCCTTTAATTATCCAGAACGGGGGGGGGGGGGGGGGAGGATGGTCAATGTCACAAGGGGTAATGGCCGATTTTTTCGTCACTTATCGATCTTTTTGGAATTGTTTGGCGGTGCTGATGCATATTCATAACGACTTTGGTGCTAGCATTGTTTGCCCTTTGCCATTTTAAAAGTTTAACTCGTTTATCCCCTTTTCAATGCTCTATAATATTTCAAAACAAACAATAGATAATTATGAATCTTAATAAGTAGTCTTTAGTGTTACAACACAAGTGCCCTTTCAACGGCCGAGCAAGGTAAACAGCCATTTAAGCGGTCTTATGCATATAGGTTTTTTAGGATCTTATCAACTAAACAAACATAATACGTAGTAATACCCCTGTCATACCAACGAAACCAACATCAGATCATCGACAACAGACCAAAGCAAGAAGATACAACCGCCCATGGATAAGAATTGGTCGGTTTGGCTTCCGTTTGGATTCGGTTTGGCGTTGTGACTGAGGCATTAATCAGAATGAACCAGGAAGCAATATGCAATAAATATATTCCTAATTCAAAGGAAAGAAATATTAAGTAATAAAATCGGATGATACCACACACATGTTTAGAGATGACGGGAACACTCCACTTGGCTTGCTGGTAAATTGTTATTACGGTCTTTAGTTGATGGTTTAGTGTTTTCTTTGTTATGAAAGATTGATATGAATATGCGTGGAATATTTTTACACTGGTTTATCTTCTTGCCAGTCACACTCATAGGACAATTAACATGTGGTAAGTAGTTCTGATTTTCCATTCATAATTTGTGTTCCTTTTTTCCAACTTGTAAGAGTGAGGGAGTAACTTCCTGCAAAATCACTCTTCCCCCGCCCCAACGTATAAATCTACGCAATATTTATTATCAATTTAATCTATTCGTTCGTTTTTATTCCCACAATAAGCAATATGGAAAACAAAATATATAAATTATATATTATATAAATATAACAGTCTTTTCGACTGTATTAGCGCAAAACTTAACAAAGTCTTTGGGAAACGTAGCATACAACTATCGCTTTTTAACATGTCTCTATGTTCCAAACTAATGATTCAATATTGGTTTCAATGTTTCATTTTCCATCTGATAAAGAATCTAGCACACTTTTACAAGTGAATCATTGGATAGGTGAAGGGGAAACAAATCAATCAAATGTATATTTTGTAATCAATACCCTTCCTTGTTGCTTGCTGACACGGTCCTTCAATCACAATAGAGATGCTTTAACAAAAACAAAAATCTGAAAGTGTTTTATATTTCTGTACAAACATTGGCGAGCATAAATGGTGCATAAGAAAGGGGGACAAGGTGAAGTAACATGTTACTTCGCAACAGCAGTCGTTTTCAGCAATTTGGAAAAAATGTAAGACTTATCATTGCCATGGCCATTAGAGGGGTAAATAGATAGAAAGAGAGACACAGAGGGAGACACAGTCTGGAAAGAGAGGGTACGGAATAGTTTGAAAAGGTTAGAAGAGTGCGTATATGTGACAACAAAATTAAAGGTAGAGAGAGAGATATATATATAGAGAGAGAGAGGGAGGGGATTGAGAAAAGAGAGGAAGTGCTTTAAATTGTTTTCAATTTTTAGCAATATTTGATTAATTGACATAGATGTCCGCTAATCGCTTACATATAAAAGTGAGTACTGGTGGTTAGATTACTCGCCGCTGTGAAAGAAACTGTTAACAAAAACTCTACATTGGATAAAAGTTGAAGTAGGCCTACACAATGATGTTATGGAATAACCGAAAGTCACATACATGGTACAACACAATGAGAACATGGGACTACACACAACAGTTGACAGTACTCAACCTTCTTTTCAATATACAATCATTCCTATATATTCATCTCCTTTCTAGACAACTATTATTAAAGGGATAGTTGAGTTCTGTTTTCAGATCGCAAATGCCTTCAAAGTGCATGGTTATTTATCTTATTCTTATCTATATATGACATTTTTAGTGCTCTTTTATGACCTAAAATTGCTAAGAGGGTAATTTTAGACCCCAAAATGTGTGATATTTAGCCAATACGATAATACCAATTCAGCTCCACTTAAAAACAATACGGTGACCGTTATAATAATAACAATACATGGGCCGGATGGTCGTGCGTAATATAACCAACACGAAAAAGCCACCTAAAAGCCAACATCGGCATTGGCTGAAATACAACGTAATAGGCGCTATTTTGTTTTTTCAACGGCTTATCCAACGGCTGGTTTAAATTATCAAATATTTGTGCTGGTACACAAGTATTCGAAATCGTTATATTTATGGATATTTCAGCCGTCTCTAAACTGATTTTGATCAAACAAAGATGATTTTGTCATTTAAATTGTATGTTCTTTCAAATTTAACAGTCAGTTTTTCATTATCTCACAACAAATATTTTGTGTAGCGCCATCTGCAACAGAACTCAACTATCCCTTTAAGTAATTACGTGACTACTCTGCGGTACTAAACAGTCACTCACTTTCGATATTACTGTGTGTTTGGTCGAATGGTTTAAGTGATTGTTTTACAAGACTGGTGCTATTATAGTAATAGTCGATTTTGCATAGCGCTTAATACTACGTTTCTAAGCGCTTTCCACTTTGATCATTTACGCCGGTCCATGGACACAATATACACACAACACACTCACAAACTCATACACAAAGATCGTTAAAACACTTTTTCATTTTAGGTTTTACCTTAGGAATTTTTTTTGAGGCCGCCATACTAGTCAAGCATCGCTTATAATTGTGGTCTCCTGCACAACATATAGTTTGGATAATACTTTTAGTTTATAATAGTACATAGAAATTTAAATATCGTTATTATATGTGTATAATTCTTTTGCAAACAAAAATATATTGACATGAAATTGTTATTTTTTGCATATTTTGTTTCATACCTTACGTTCATATGTTCTTTGTTATTCAGTTATAATATTTTGAAAAATGCAGAAATAAAATCAAAAAGAAATATTTCAAAAATGTTAATCTGCACATAAAAGCGCACACGCTCCTCTCCCTATGGAATATTCAAGCCAGGCACCATTTTACAAGCATACAAGCGCACACATGCCAATCGAACCACATTAACGTTCACGACCACAACCATCTACAACTTTGGCGGAGAGTGGCAAATGTGAATTCATGGGACTTGCCAAAGGACATTAGTGCCGCGGAGGGACTCGAACCGGGAACCATGTGATCCACAATCCGGTGCCGTTTCCATTAGACCACAACACATCTACTAACCTTCTTTGCGTATTAAGGCATGTACTACTTCATATCCTGCACTATGCATATGTATAACGCCCTGATCTTTGTACCATGAAACATACCATGCATAATATGTTTACATTATTCCATCATTCTTATCGAATGCATGGTCATTAATCATGAACAAATATTGAATATGATACGAACACGATATAGCTTGTCTATGCACCTAAAGCCCATATTCGTTGCTACTATGACGACAAACATTCCATGTATGATTTGCCTGAAACTCACGTTTGTTTTTTCATCTTCAATTTCAGTTTTCTGTTATGTTTACATAAAGCAAAACAAGCATATGTCTTTATAATCGATTAATAGTCTTCGTGGTTGCTGCAAATGTTTTTCGTTTCCCAGTTTATTAGCAAGCAAATGAATGATTAAAATCTATACAAACTTCATGCCAGTGGCGGATCCAAGAGGGGCCCGGGGGTCCGGGCCCCCACCCCTGGGGGAAAAACGTAAAAAAACGTTAATTCTACCTTTTTGGGGAGATGGGCCTCCTCCCCTGGCGCTCAAGGGGGGGGGGGGGGGGGGTTCGATTATTCGAATTTCCGAGGGCCCCCCTCAAAAAACTAGTGCTCACTACCCCCCCCCCCCTCCCCAACAGGGTATGGGTGTGTTTGTGTTGGCATGGACATGGAGAGAAAAGGAGAGAGAGAGAGAGAGAGAGAGAGAAAGAAAGGGGAGCAATATCTATATCTTCCAAAATACAGGTTAATATAGGTTTTCTGGTTTAGTTGATTCCTTCATATAATATTTGTTCGACATTGACCACTTCAATTCTCGAGGTGAGAAACAACGAAAAAAAGAACGACGAAAGAGAAGAAAACAAATGAAAAAACAAACAATTGCTTCGAAAAAATGAAACACTACGTACTACGTGTATATGAATAAATCATTTGATCTTTCTTTCATCTTGCAGCAAACGTTCTGGATGTGACATGCATCAACTTTAACCCCATTTACGATACCAGCTCCTCAGCATCCTACGCCGCCATATTGAATGGGGCTGACGTCACAAGCATGTTGTCCTTCCAGGGGTCGGTCGACTTGGATACGGGGGACAGGCAGTCAACCTGGTGTTCGCTGGGTGATGGTGCAGCAGCATGCGGGTTGCCTCCAGGATCGACGATTGACGCATCGGGAAGAGTTACTTTCCAAAATACAGATCAAGATAAATTTGGTGTTTACGGATGCCGAGCGGAGAGATACAACTGGACGACCGAGACGTCCACTATATTCATCAGAAATGATAGTAAACAAAAATGTTAAATGATGATGATAACTATAATAATAATAAAACTTGTATCTTGAGAAGCCAATTTTATTTATGTTATAAATATAAATTACCTTGAATATATATTGGTTAGTTTGTTACAGGATAATATTCCTACAGCATTGTTACTTGTGGATCATAAAGTACTCAACTTGAATTATAGATGATGAAATCTATTTTTTCGAATGGACAGTTATGAAAAGGAGGTTTTGAAATAAAAAAAAATGTTAGCTAAGCCTGTTTATAATAAGGGTATTTCTGGATTTCCATTTTGTTTATCTCAAATACTGTGTATCCCAAATCCAGGCTTTAGGGGATGGGGGCAGCATCGACGTCCTCTCTGGATTTCCAAGTGAAGGGAGAATTTGAGTTTTGTTAATCATTAATCATTAATTCAATACCATCAGGGGTACCTGGTAAATGGTCCATATACACGTCAAGTATACAAATAATAATTTGATATACTTTACCATTATATACTGCATGGCAGTGATGTACTTTCAATATATAATTGTTAGAATGTATTTACCGGAGACTAGATGAAATTAATTGTTATCTTATAAACTGTAAATATTAATAGAAAACTGCAATAAACAAAATTATGAATACGATTAAAGCTCAACTAAATGATTTCGTCTGAAATGTGTAAAACAAAATGAAGTTCCTTCAACAAATACAATATAGTAACAGGGAATCGTTCGAGATGAAACATCAATTTTGATGTATTTTGTTCTCTTTCTTTTAGCTCATTTTACTCCTGATTACTTCACGGTGACAGTAAGTCTCGATGAAGAGGTTCGCCTGGTAATGACTCCTGGATCATCTAGTGGAACTGGTTCACTAGAATGGATATTAAATCACGAAGATGGTAGCCAAACTATCATGACCTCTAGTGTTTCTGGGAATGCCCTCGACATCAGTAGGGCTAAGAAAGCGGATCATGCTGGTGTTCACCATTACTACTATTCTGACGATCCAGATAGAGGAGGACTAATGAAGCTTATTGTTAGAGGTAATCATGTCACCTTCTCTTCCAATGATCCAAAGATAATCACAAAATGTTTTACTTACCAATTAGTTGATTAAGAAACAATTTACAACAACTTGTAGGACATGTACGAACGAAGACATTTTTTGACTTGCAATCATCTTATCATCTTAATATATTTGTTTCTAGCCACTTGTGTTTACCAAATCCAATTTTATCAGGTAATCTGTCTTGCAAAAAACAATTTGTTTTAGTACAGCTGTGCCCGATTGAGAGCTTTATATATATTTATATATATATATATTTATATATATATATATATATAGTCCTACATGTTGTACTAACATGACATATACATGTATAACCCTACATGGTAAATGAGGCGGACGTCATAAAAACTGGTATATTACCCTAACCATAACCCAAATTCAAAGCAATATAACTAATTAAACTAATGACTTATGATTAAAACTTTTGTTTCTTGGGAGGCATTTAAGTTTCATTTGCCTGTAAACGTACGAAGAGGGCAATAATTATAATGTTCAATCGTTAGCAGTACACGAAACTGTTCTGCTAATGACCATGTTTACTTAATGACTCTTTTCTCACTTCATATGTCGGTCTAATGATGTATACAAATATGTTATTATGTTTATGACATCAAAATGTATCTATGTATACAAATTGGATGTTTTCAGTACTGATGTATTTTTTACAAAAGTTTATACGAAGATAAAATTTCAATAGAGTGAATTGATTTGAAGTTTTGAAAGTTTTTAGAAATGAGCTTTTGGTGTCAATCATGGTAAATGATATTCGGAATCCGATTATTATCTTTGAAAATCGTCTTTGATATTTTCGTCATGATTTTCATCCTCATTTAAGAGAGTAGAATATAAAAGATTATCATTCTGTAAAGTGCATTAGGTGTGAAGTTCTGACGAGTCCTTTTTTTGCTTTTGTATACATCCTTTTTCTGACCGTATTAACGATATCTCTACAATAATATGTTTTTATTTTATTATTCTATATTCTTGATCAATCAATCATTCAATTTCGGGATGAAGGCATAATATCTACACGACGATTATGACTTATATTTTAATGGTTACAGCTTGTCTTGATAACCTATGGGGACCTGACTGTCAGTACACATGTCCTACATGCTACAATGGAGGAGTCTGTGATGATGTGAGTGGACGCTGTGTGTGTCCACCTGGCTTCAGTGGTGACCACTGTCAAATTGGTAAGTGAAAAAGAGAATGGCGCAATTCTTGTTATTTACTCTCTGATATAATAATAAAAGAAGAAAAACATTGATTTTAAAGATAACATAATAAAGAAAAGTAATTCGAACAAATGGTGCATACAACAATAATAATTATTGTAATAATTATATTTATTAAAATAAAGATAATAATGTTAATAATAATTATAATAATGATAAAAGGAAGAATGATAAGAAGTAGAAGAAGTAGAAAATTGGAGAATAAGAACTTCCACAACTTCGAGTGCTGCTGTTGTTACTACTCCTAACACTACTATTGCTGCCTCTACTACTATTACTACTACTACTACTACTACTACTACTACTACCACCACCACCACCACTACTACTACTACTGCTACTACTTCTACTACTACTTCTGATTCTTTTACATAGCGCCACAGTAGTCAGGACGTACTGATCCAAGCACTTTGCAGTGTATGATAACTACGACCATTGGGTTTCAAAATGCTCTTTAATTCATATCATGTAGTCATGTATAATATACATATCGTTGATTGCGAATGTTTCTCAGTCCTAGATCAAGTAAAATAACTTGTCTCTAATCGGAATTACTAGAAATGGGTCATGAAACATAAATGAGATAAATTTAGTTGTTGGCTACTTTAATACATAGAATTAATCAGGAATCCATAAGTACTCTCTTCCTCTCTTTCAATCTCTCAATATATCCCTCTCTTAGTCTCTGTCTCTCTCTCTCTCTATATATATCTGTCGCTGTGTCTGTCTGTCTGTCCCTCTCTTGCTCCCTTTCTCCCCTTCTCTCACTCTTCTTGTCTTGGAATTGTAATAGTACGACGAATAATGTTTGTAAAAGTAAAAAAAAATAAGCACAGCCTACGAATACTTCTCTCTGTCATGTCTATTCGAAATTGTTTACAGCATGTGAAGCCGGTAAGTTTGGACAGGGATGTTCTGGATCTTGCACTAACCTTGAATCAGGTCGGACTGACTGCAGTGGAGCTGTGTTCTGTCTTCCGGATCCGTATGGATGTTCGTGTGCTGCAGGATGGACTGGGTTACAATGTGACCAAGGTATAAAGAGAGAACCAGGACCCCGTTGCAGAAAACTTACCATTGATGGTAACATTGCCATCAATGACAACTACCATGGTAACATGGTAAGTTTTGTGCAACGGGGCCCGGATGACATGACGGTTATCATGCAAAGCGATGTTGCTTGACATGCCATAACCTTAGAACGATTGCGTCATCCGGTCTAATAACACTTTTGTTTATAGTTCAATGTACGTCAAGCACATATAAATGGTCTTGTAAATTTTGATGAATCTGATGATATTGATAAAAACAACACTAATAATTTTACCCTCTTCAGTCGCGGCTATAGAAAAATAATTTAGGGGAGGTATTAGGGGTTTTGGTAGTTCTGATGTTTAATAATATTGGGGGGAGGGGGGGGGGGCTTGAACATTTACTTTGGGAGGTCGAGATCCTTAATGCCCCCGCTACAGCCGCTGATGATTCTCTTTCTTCCTTGCTGGTTATCTATGTTATCTCCGCAAAGCACGTCTTGGTGCTAAGTATGGCACAGGATGCAATGAGGGTCGAGGGGCATTGGGGGCTTTGGTAGTTTTGTTGTAAGGGGGAAGCTGCCTTTCTTTAGAATTAATAATTGTTTTGTAATGATACTTATTATTCATTACTATATTTTACTTATTTGGTATCTATTTATTTATGTTTTTATTAACAATTTTCATTATTTTTCATATTATAATCTTTTTAGGGGGGTTAAAGGGTTACTTTTTGGTGTGGCGAGCCCCCACCCTCCCTTAACCGCTACTGATCCGTTTTTCTTATTGCTGGTTATCTCTTGTATCTCCTTAAAGGATGTCCTGCTGGTTCGTACGGCGCTGGATGCACAGAGACATGTCACTGCAACTCTACAGGATCATGTGACTCTCGTACGGGGGCCTGTTCTAATGGGTGCGATGATGGTTGGATTGGAGATCAATGCCAAGGTAAAGGATCATAAAGAAAGTGATCAAATTGGAATTTGGAACATGCCTAAGTTGTACTGATCAAGGCAATTTATAAATCACAGTAATGAATACAAATTTGAGGGATAACCTAGTGTGTAGACGAGTCAGTCAAAGATAAGGTCATTGTCGTTTGAAAATGTCCCGACAATTCCTACAGTTTACACAAACACCAACATTCCCCTCCCCCCCCCCAAAAAAAAAAAAAAAAAATCATATAAATATAGATGTGTAGAGGCATTTTAAACAAAATAATGCAAGTATTTTTAATTACACGATAACACATTCTTTTTCGTGTTGTTTTCCTTATCAAAGCACTCGAAACTAATTTATATCTATTAACAGAAATTACTAAATATTATCGAGATTATCATTGATTGGGTAGGAATCAAGTATTTAGACTGTTTCCTCCTTTTTGATCTTTTAAAAAGCGCACATAGTTTCGATAATATGGGTTCAAATGCAATGTCATGCTAATAAATTTTCCCCATATTTACCTACGCTCCAATCTAAGACGTTTTTTACGCCTATGTCATGCAATATCTGGCAAATACTTCTCTGACTTTCCGTTTTGAGATATCAATTGCATCACTGTGTACATTAGAAATGTTGTTATCTGGAGAAATACTCCGCGATGTCCCCCTTTTTTCTACTACAGTGACTGTTGTGGACATCACAGCCATATTAAGTCAAGGAGGTGTCCATGATGCCACGACTGGCGATAATTACCTTGGTATATTCATGATTGGGGATACGACTGTAACCAGAGATCCTTCCTTGACGTATTACATCGGACGAGAAGTCGACACGGGACCAGGAGAGACTGGTCACGGAGCTTACTTAGAGGCCAATAGCGATGCAATAACACCAACATGGGTAGACACAGGGCTGCCTCCAGAAACACGGTTTACTAGCTCTACACAACCCTCATATCGCTCGTTAAGAGCTGGAATTGATAAAACGAGTGGCGGAGATGCACGTGTCGGTGCATACCGAATGTCCGTCGATTACAAGGGATGGACCGAGCGAAATGTCTTGCTGAACGAGTTTCGCGGCGGTATGGTCGTTTGATACATTTTACATGTCTTAACTTTTTGTGACATCTTATTGCCGCTTTACCCCAAAAATGTTATTTGTGCAGAATGATACACAAGTAACAAGTAATTGACATGTTGCTTTGAATATATTCATTTTAGAATTTTAGAGAAGGGTCTAATTTGTTTAGGTACATTAATATTTTTTTAATTCTAAAGTGTTTAAGGATATTTATGCGTTTGTGTATGAGGTAGGAGAATAGACTCATTCATTCCAGAATATAACCATGAAATGGCCGCATTTAGGCACGTACGCAGGGGGGGGGGGGTGAAATTGTGTGTGTGTGTTGGAGGACCCCCCCCCCCCCCCCCCCGCGTGACGGAACGAAATAACGATCCGGCAAATGTTCAAATTTTCGGGACAAAACAAAAAATGTGCTCCTACCCTCCCCCCCCCCCGTTTATTTAGCGGCTGGCTGAGTCGTTGCGAAATTTTCGGCTCGATTTTCAAATTTTAACCCCCCCCCCCCCCTCCCCTTCGAAAAAATCCTGAGTACGCGCCTGGCCGCATTGCAATTAGAAGAATTGTTGTATTATCTCAATTTGTGTGAGAAAGCAATTCCCACACGATCTCAACTATTTAAACAAAAATGAACCTCCTGTTTGCCAGGGGAAGGGGTGTTTGATCACCCAGAACACCCCCACCCCTCTCTGACGGACTATTTAGGCTAAAGCAACTCTTCGACAAGAGAAGTGTGAAACGTTCGTATTACATTGTGTATGTACAAAACGTATGTGTAAATTAAACACATGCAACCTATTATATTCTTCTTCTTTATCGTCAGATTCTAATTCAGAGGTTTGGCCTGAGAAATTATCAATTACGGTAGGGATTGGGGAGACCGTCACTCTCAACGTGTTAATGGCACACTCAGACACTTCATCTTTGAGATGGCGACTAAACGGAGTAAGTGAAATCCCCGAATGGAATGGACTGACATCAGTTACCATCTATGACGTCAGGAAGTCAGATGAAGGAATCTTCGAGTGCTATGTCAAGGGTAACAGAGAAACAGGAAAACATGCTATTCTGAAGCTAATCGTAAGAAGTAAGTTATGAAATATTGGTATTTTAATATTTCAATACCTCTACATCTCTTAAATTCTGTTGACTTATTGCACCGGTTACATGTACTATTTTATCGAAGTTTCATGAAAGGTTGATAATTCATAAGGTTCATAATTCCGAAAAAGACATGGAACCGTGAAGGCCTATTGTTTGTTTTTTTCAGAATAATACGAACCTTCGGAATAACAAAAAATATTTCATTTGTGGAATAATGAACCCTATTTCATTTTCCGAATTACAAACCTTCGGAAAATGAACGCTATTTCATTTTCGGAACTATGAACCATCCAATCAGAGAACATTCTGAAATACGCAACAAATGTTCAGAAATTTGAACCCCTGTCTTACATGGGAAACTTGTTCGCAATTACGAATCTTCGGAAGTACAAACCGTCGGGAAAAAACGAGTTCCTTCCATATCAGCACAGTGCACACGATACATAAAAGTAATATTTTTTTCAAACAACGGTGTAAAGAAATATATGAAATGCAAAAATTAATGGCATATTCACTTATATGGTTTAATCTACATCATCGAATACAATCACCTTTGCCAGATGTCGATGGTGAAATATAATTAGGAAAAACTGTTTCACAGGTTTTGCGTTAACCATGCATAATGAACAGGATCCCTAGCTTCCCCTGTCATTCCCGATCTTAAGCTCGCATCAAGATAGGATATATGGCATTGCGTCATTACGACCATCGTTCACAGTAAGCTGCAGTGTATAGCTGAGCCGTCACGTGGGTACCAGATGATTAAATGTCATGATTTTTCTCCCTACATTCTATTTTTAAAGGTTGCCCATCTTCCAAGTATGGTTTGGATTGCTCACAGAACTGTCCCGTGTGTTACGCTGGTGGGGTATGTCATGACGTCACGGGAGAATGTGTATGTCGATCAGGATTCCAAGGAGTTAATTGTGAAACAGGTAAGTATTATTTGGTAACTTGTTTCTCTTTACTCAATCAATATTCTTCAAGTACAATGTATTAATTATAATTTTATAGGAACCGACGCACTGATTAAGGTTTCCCGTTCTTGTATTTTATTCTATAATAGGCCTTCATCTTTTGGAACCCTTTCGAATGACAACTTCCAATAAATCAAAGAGCTATGTCGTAATGATTCCGAAATAATCGAATTGCAAAATCGTTTAGGAATTTGTTACATTGAATTTTTTTTTTAAAGTCATTAATTTAGAAGTGAAACATGAAATAGATGAATTATATATCCATGGAAAGTTCATAAACCATATATTACAATGATATACCATTCATGCTATACTTAATTGTATGTCAGAGAAGTAACAGCTCTCTGAAAACTTGAGGTATTAAGCTCTAAAAATCGAAAAATGTCGACCCAGAAACTAGCTATATATCAACTTGATGAAATCATCTTATGTGGAGTATGCGTATTTAAGCAAGGCTTATCGCCTCAGCTGTATAGGAGAGCCGACCAGGTTAACCGTTCACATGTTATACCGTCACCGTAACTCTTGCAAATTTAACCCCTGTTGACCTGTAATTTTAAAGGGTGCGGAAAATGAGATTTGAATTTGCTTTTGTGCATTAATGAAATGCAAATATTTGCTGTTCCTTTATACTTGTATTTTCTATCGATATGAAGTTGTTTATTCATGGGAAAAAGCCTTTAAAGATAAACTTGAGTTCCGATCATGCGATTGCATCGTGAAAGAAACGGTATGGAATCGATCAGAAAAGGTTGAACATGTAGCATATAAGTATTGATGTGTACTGCAAGGTTCTGGAAACATCACAATGATAAGAAAATTGGCCCAGTCTTTGTAAAGTTACAAGCACTGTACACAGAAATATGTATATGGGACTATATGAGCATGCGGCGTAAAAATCCCTCCCGATTGTCACGGTTATGATGTTACATGCCATATTTAGAATATTAAGGCATTTGAATAGCCATGCTTTTTAGGGAACATCTTTTGTCTGATGTTCTTCCACGCTTGCATAAACCAATAATAATGCTCACAAATTATTGTTCACCACTTCCCAGAACTCAACCTTCTCTTTACGTGGTGTAACAAATAATTTTCCTTTTCTTCTTTGTTTTCATGGTCATGCAAACGCCATTCCATTCACCAGCCTGTGGTGACAACAACTGGGGGAAGTCATGTAGTGTGGTTTGCTCTAATTATAACCCCGGCTGCCCAAACCACTTATTTTCACCACCAAATCCTGTCGGGATGGCTTGTATCAATGGATATGGAGGAAACAGGTGTCAAACAGGTATGTTACAGCATAGATACCATACATACAAAGTTACAGATGACAAATAAAGAAAAAATTAGAAATGTTTTTTTTGTGACAGTTTTAGATAAATAGTAGTATATGAACAAAAACGTGTCTAAAGACTATAAGTAGCCTGAGTGTTTCTAAACACAAAATGTTTTCTTTTTCTTAAAGGAGTCACACCAAGAAGCAAACGTGTATTGAATTGATGCAAAATTCATTTCATTGCGAAGGGAAAGCCTTACTGATCAAATACAGCAAATTTCCTCTTCAAAATATGTTTGGGGCCCGCAGAAATCTACTTTAAAAAATGTTAGTTTTGAGATCCAGATTTACTGCCTTCAGCAGTCCTTCGTATGACGTCACTATTTTGACGTCACACCCTGGACACGGCTGTCTAGCTGAAGACTAATACACGCGCGACTCCGGTATGCGGCCGGTATGGGGCTTTCACATATACACTCCGGGGCCCGTACGGCGAATAAAAACAGACATTTGGGGAATTTTCGGCCGGTGTCCGGCCGGTTGCCGTAAAGTTCCTACGGGCGCCGGGACAGTTTTTTAAGCCGTACGGGCGCCGTGGTGCTGAGTTAGCTGCTCCCAATACGCCCGGCGTTTTTATCTGACCGTAGAAGGCCCGTAAAGAGCCCGTAGGGCACCTTACGGGTCCCGTACGGGCTCCGGACGGTGCCCGGACGTGCTCCTCACGATTTTGGGGGTAAATTCTCATGACAAATCTTTACGGGCGCCTTGCGGTGCTCAAGGGTTCCGTACGTGTACCCTACGGCGCCCTCACGGGCCCCTCAAGAGCCCCGGGTGATATGCACAACAACAGGCGTCTGCCGTCCGGGGGCCATTTAAAATGAATATTGCCCGTGCGGGTCCCTCACGGCGGCATCTCGAAATGTACAACGCAGTTTTAAATACAGGAGGTGCGGATACCAGAGGACACATACATAGTGAGTCAGAAAAAATGTCCCACTTTTTAAAAGTCGTATTGTTTATAATAATATTTTGAACAAAGACAGCCAGTTTTTTTCATTTATCCAATTAGCCTGCAGACAGACAGAAACACACGTACACACACACACACACACACACACACACACGCACACGCACACACGCACATAAATGAGCATTCCATTCCCGACAAGGCCCACCCAAACTGTTACTTTTTGTCGGGAATTCTTTTTGTCGTACGAAAAGTTGAGTGGCCGCTGTCCTCTTGGTGCGTATTGGCGGATGTTGTGCTTCATGATGATGATGATAATGATGATGATGATAATGACGATGATGATGATGAAGATTAAGATGATGACAATGATGATGATGATGATGATGACATGATGGTGGTAGTGAATGTGTACAAAAGGGAAAGATTTTTAGGGTTATGCCACTTAAACATTTAGCGATCTTGATAAAAATCTATGCTCAATAAGAAAAGGGGTAATTATGAAATCATTGTCACCGTGTGTGTTGTGTGTGCATGTGTGTGTATGTGGGTGTGCGTGCGTGTGTACGTGTCTGACTGTCTTTGTTCAATGCAATGTTTTATTCCTCACCCAGTAACTTGGCGCTAGTGAGATCTGGCAGTCTTGTAAAGATTGTCTGATATTCAGTGATGCATGCACAGATTCAAATGAAAATGGTACCTAAATGTACTGGGAGGATAACTCTATCAAGATATATCATGAAACCTATGATTAAATATTCATACTTCAAACAATACAACTTTTAAAAAGTGGGACACTTTTTTGACACACTCTGTAGTTCAGTGCACCGCACAGCAACCGCCCGGGCGCCTTGTGGACGCCGGCCGGGCACCGGCAGGGCACCTTCCGGGAGCCATCGGCATATCTGCTCCTCGGACGGATCCCGTTAGGTTAACCGCCGGCACTCGGCCGGCACCCTGCCGGCACCCTTACGGGCGCCTTGCATTTCCCTCGACCAATTTTCTCGGGGCACCTCCCGGGCGCCGCAGAATATGTGACCACACATGCCGTAGAAATGAAAATTGGACGGTTCCCGTACGGTCTCTAAATCCACGGCAAGCCGCCGGGTAGGGGAAATCTTACGGGGCCCGGTTTATATGTGACCTAGGCAGTACCGAGCTGTTTGTCCAGGGTGTGACGTCACTATTCAGAGCTCGCTACGCTCGTGTGTTTGGCTTACGTTCAGGGGCGCTTGGGGGTCTAAGAAGGGTCTTGAAAAATTGCATTTTACGCCTTTCCATGATATCTATATGATTTCTCAGCAAATTATTCGTGTTTTTCAAGAGAAAATCTTTCCATCCATATGTAATTTTGTTCTAATCATCAGTTGTTAGTAAATTTTCTTTGTGTAGCTCCTTTAAAACTTGCTTGGTTGACTTAGTATTGCTCTTACCTCTTATGATAATAATCTAAAACAAAGATTTCCCCTATCTAGTTGATTCGTACATTTTCATAATTTTGATTAGATATGTAATTTGTCCATTAGTATAATAGAATTGAAATAACAATAAATGAATGGCTTTCTGGCAACATTTTCCTTTAATTGGCAGTGTACAAACAGACATGTTTCTTATCTATTCATAATTCATCTTGTATGTTACTTGACATTTCACTTTTTATTTCTGTCGTTATTATAAAAACGGCATTAGATATTGCTCTAGCCTTCTCTACACATTTCAGTATTATTGGCTTCATAAACAGCACTGTTTTTCGTCGTGGCATTCCAACATAAATTTAATAGAAAATGTCCATAATTCATAATGTTTCAAGAGAAATCAAAATACAATTTACTCTGATGTTTCTATCTAACCGAAAATGGAGTCATATTTTTTTTTGTTCTAGAGCACAAAAGTATTTATTTTGTATTTACCTATTACAAGGTGTCATCGGATGGCTAATGAAGATGAGTGTGGATGTTACACTTGTGAAAATGTCAAATACTAATCATTGACAAAATCTTTTAATGTTTCCCAAAAGCTTGCGACGGTGATCATTTTGGTGCTAGTTGTGAACTGGATTGTAACTGTGATGGTACGTGTGACCGTGTGAATGGATGTGGAGGCACATGTTCAGACAGCTACGAGGGTAACTTCTGTCAAGGTAAGCTTCAGAGGGTGTTTCGTGATCGTCCTTACCAATTGTTTGATTTTAATGCGACCTAATGGGGATATCATGTCTCTGCATGCGGTACTTAAAGCTATACTGAACGGAAGAACTTTCTGCCCTAGCGTTATATATAGTGCACAACGTCATCTCATGGTAAACTTGCCAACAGTGCGTAACCCGCTGATCTCTACATTACGTTAGAGTGTAGAGTTAAGAGGAACCAACAGCGCAGCGAGTTATGGAACCATACTGCTACCTGGGATGGCGCTTGAGGAAGCACTTGTAGTGGCTTTAATCCAGTTACCATGTATGGGTAGAAATATGAGGGCAGCAATAATGCTGAGAAAACTGTGAAATAATCATAAGCCTCTATATTTTGTATTATTCATCTCAATGCATGGTCCGAAAATCATAAGAAAAATACAAATAATAATTTGTAATTCATATTATTTGTATGGTCATTTTTTTGTAAAGATATTCAAAGTGTAGTGCAAATATAGAATGTCGATATATCAATTATCGAATAATTCATTGTCACAAAAGCTCCCTACAGGCAGCTTCGTTTAAGGACATATTAAAACGTTAATTTTCTTTGGCACATGAAAGAAACAGTTTTGTATTAATGACATGTTCTTACCATAATTATTTGACGGCAATTAGGTCACAGATGTCCAGAACATTATTATGTCAGTCACATATCTTTTCATGATTTTGCTTTGTTTGCTTTTTTCCTTTAGCCTTGAAATCGGACCTCTCTTGTCCAACCGGGAATTTTGGTACCCTGTGTAGCTATCCATGTCATTGTGCTGGTGATGTGGACTGTCAACGGACCGATGGTCATTGTCCAAATGGAGTCACCTGTTCTGAGGGATGGGCAGGATCAGACTGTCAACAAGGTAAGAAAAGGCGTATCTGGGAAAGAAGGGAAATTCCAAAAGGGGAAAGAGTAGAACTTGCAGGTAGACCGGATGAAGCAATGTTTAGACTTGGGATGGAATTAATCAATCACATATAGTTTATGGGAGTCCTTTAACCTCCCATTTTGTTAGATGCACATTGATTTTCACTTGCTAAATAAAATACAAAACTATAGATTTCAGACTAATAAAACTGTTGTCTAATATCTATTAAAAAAAAGGAATAGGGGCCCGCAACAATAGTTACTTTTTGCATGTGACCATTGCCATAATTTTCAAACGCCTGTTTTGTTTTTTGCTTTGCTTTGTGAATCAGTACTGTAACCTCATCAAATATTGTAAATTTGCCTTTATATCTTTTTGAGTGCGAAGATGGTCCCTTAAGGTGGTATTTGCAGTGGATGAAATTTTGATGAGCTTTGTATTATTTTTTTTTTCCACCTTCCACATGGATCCTTTATTAAAAAATATCGTTCACATTATTATGTATACAAGAATTGAATTATACATGCAGAAATTCAAAATAATATTCCTGGCCATTCAAAATATGATAAGAAAATACATTTATAGATATTAGTTACAAATTGAAGTTCACTTTTTCAAATAAATATCACAGATTTTGTTGGCAAAATGATTTTAGAAGAAATAAACAATCAGAAACACTTTTCAAAAAGTAACCACTTTTTCACAAATATCTGTTCTTTCAGATTTGTTTGACATACTTTTCCATGATATAATAACACTTTATCGCTGATATTATGTTTTCAAAACTAGCAAAAACTGTTTACATTTGGCTGCAAAAATTTATTTCCTGACTATAATCATAATACAGTTGAGGGCACTGTTATTATTACCGTGAAACCCAAACAACTTATTTTGATTTCTAAACTTAATAAGTACATTATTATTATTATGTTATTTTGGTTGACAGTATGCGGACTTTTTTTTGTAATATAGCATATATTTGAGATATTTATTCCTAATCATTAGCAAGTGGTCACAACTATGTATTGTATAGCCCTATAATCAAACAATAGCTGTAGCCTATGTGTTCTTCGTATTGTTCTTCTTCTTTTTTCTCATGAATATCAGAAATACATTATTGAAAATGTGTTTGTTTTCTGTTAACTCAACAGTTCAACGAATACTTTTATCTTGAGTAGTCAATTTTATTTATATTATAAATGTAAATTACCTTGAATAAATACTTGTAATTTGTTGCAAATTAAAATAATCAATAGAATCCGTGTGGAGGGAAACAAATATAAATATATTCGCATGTCCAAATTGATGTT
This sequence comes from Strongylocentrotus droebachiensis, assembly GCA_035222895.1. Taxonomy (NCBI): domain Eukaryota; kingdom Metazoa; phylum Echinodermata; class Echinoidea; order Camarodonta; family Strongylocentrotidae; genus Strongylocentrotus; species Strongylocentrotus droebachiensis. The sequence continues at coordinate 102,605 of JAVYIG010004585.1, read as the reverse complement.
CAGCGCTTCAGTCAATTTCTGTCGCAATGCAGTTCCATCACAAGAACTATAAATAGCCTATATACGCACCCACCCATACACACAAGACACTCACCAACACGCCTACCCATACACGACTATGTATATCATATATATAAAAATATATATACACATGCATATTTATGGTATCATCACATTATGTCACACAGGATTAAGTTTCACGATCTTAAAAGAGCGCTGTCGGTGAATCTAATAGTAATTTTCCAATTAGAGCGTTCGTCCAAGAGAGTAATCATCATAGTTTTATTAACCCAAACAGCTCTTCCACGACTGCTTGAATCACCTTGGGTGTCTGACGTCACCAAAGATTCGGTCCTGCTCATTTGGAATGCCTGGACAGATGGTTACGACTATGGCAATGGCCATGTACACTCCTATCAGATTGACTACACATGGACGGACGATAATGACAACACTGGTGAAGTACCGTTAATTATCATTGGAGATAGTACTGCTGAAATCACAGGGCTTTCCGGTTTCAGAGACTACGATATCTACGTCAGTGTTAGAAGAGAAGTCGAGGGTCAGGTTGTTGCCGGTATAAGAAGTGGTCCAATCAGTGTCAAACCATACTGTCAGGGTAGGTATCCCTACTAACATTATATCCCAACCCGTAGTCGTAGCGTGAATTCAATCATTAGGGGGACACTGATGTCATCGGGGGGGGGGGGGGGCGACGGGATGGAGATACTTGCATTATCCTTAGAGGACATGTCTCCCTTTTCCTCTTTCCCTTTCTTTTTTCTTCTTCCTCCTTTTTTTTACTTTTTCATTATTACAGAGGACGAATTCCCACTATTTTTTAAATATAATCTTAAGTAACTTTTGGAGATTATTTATTCTTTTCTAAAAGAATATGAAATGGCCACAAAAATTAATGGACACGCAAGCGCTCGATGTAGATTCTATACCAATATACATGTAGGGTAGGTGCAGGGAATTAGAGACCGCAGGGAATTGGAGACCACCAAGCTTGAACCTATCACTTTCTGTCCGTGTTGGCTCCAATATTGGAATAGCGCCATTAGTGGCCTTTATCAACACTACTGCATATATTTAATTCATTTCGAAGACTACAATGTGCTCCTTCTTCGAGAAAATTGGTTAAATTGACCAAGGTAACCAATTTTGATCGTAAAATTTAGCTCTGATATAAAAACACAATTTTCATTGAATGTTGTGGTGTATGCAGATATTTAGGGGTGGCTCTTAAAAAGTAGTTTTAAAATAAAATTTATGAAGTGTGCCAACCATCATAGAAAACTTATGGCCATTGTATGTTGTGAATGCGTGTTGCACATCACATTATGAATGGTGTCTGATCAGAAATGTGTGCAGGCAATAGGGGAAACCAGGTCCAAGATTTATTATTATTATTATTATTATTATTCATTTATTGGTATACAAAATAATGATTGACCAGCAGCACACGGCTGAAAGGGTCAATTTACAAAGGTGCAGTGATGTAAATTATATACATGTACAATAGTATTACGAAACATAGTAAATAAATCTGTAACATAATGACAATACAGCATAATTATATTGCGTTCGTTTATGTACATTACGTGAAAGAATGTACTAGCAAAAGATATACAAGAGCAGGGGAAGGTATATGGCTCATGAAAGTGAGAGTGATAAAGCGAACGGAGTAGAGAGAGAGAGAGGATGGGAGAAAAGGGGTGGTACAAAGAGAAAAAGGAAGAAAAGAGAGATAGAGAAAGCGAGAGCAGGAAATGGAATTATCATAATTAAATAAGCATATTATTCCTAATTACATGGATTACATTAATGAAAATTAAGAGATTTAGATTTCGGCGAGACAACAGTAATCATCATACAAGAATATGCTAGAAGAGAGATAAGGGAAGGTTAAAAGAAAAAAAGAAGGAGAGAAGTTTGAAGAGAGAGAAAGAGGGAGAGAGAGATGGGGGTCGTTTGTTGTAAATGTCGAGTATACCGAGGACAGTCAATGACCCGATGCTGGTTGGTTATTAATTGTCCATGTACAGAAATATTGGGCCACATTGTTTTAAAATCGTTTTAAACTTACAGTAAGTTCATTGGCTGCATATATCTCTTTCAAAAAGTGTTTGAAGTAACCATAACAATCCCATTTTCGTTCAAATTGTATTTAAAATGTCTTGATTTGTAACTGTCCCTTATTACCTGCACATGTAGGGAATGAGAGAACTTTTGTGCTGACGTCATTAATCAATGTTATCTTATTAATCAGTTACATCATGCCCACAATTTTGTTACTAAATAAAGAGAAGAAGTTACTGAAGAGAATACAAAACTTTCTGTATGTGTAACATTTTTCATGTTTATGTAAATTATGTAAATGTGCTTAAGGGTCTCCAATTCCCTGCACCTACCATATATGAAGTCGGCTGCCTACAAGAAGGGCCTTGCTGCCACTATAAATGAATAGCTCTTATGCCTGGATTACATTTGCCCCGGGCGCCGTACGATAAATTAGTCTGACTACGATTTTTCGTGCCATTCTTTTTTTTTGGGGGGGGGGGGCACCTTAGAAGAATACGGGCTACGAAGTTTGTGTTAATATTATCTACGAGCATCCTGCCATTTCTTGTATTGGCCCTCGGGAGCAGGCGCGGGCAAATCTGTACGGAGCCTACTCAGAGATTGTACGGTAATCGTGCAATTTCAATGCAGTAGCCGTAAAGTCTCCGGAAATTGTACGGAGCCCGTGCAGCTTCCGTGCAAAGGTTGCGCATAGAAGGCGCGGTGACCGTGCAGCCGCCCTGCCGTTTTTAAGCGTTTTTTGCCTCCAAGTTCACCGAAAAATCGTGCGTTTGCTGCACGATCAGCGCGAGTCATCCGCGCGGTTCACGTGCAATGATCGTGCAGTGACCCTTACGACATGTCTACGGACTACGAGCTTTCGATTTTTCAAATTTGATTAACTTTCTGTGAAACAAAGTTGTAGAAGCCGTGGAGCCCCGCGGAGCCCGTGAATCCTTACGAAAATCTCACGACCGCCTCCTGCATCCGTATTGAGGCCGCACGGAAAAGGGGATACGGGCAGAGTACGGGCTCCGTAGACTAATCGCAGGCCAAATGTTATCACGGCATTACGGTTTCTTGTGGGTCGTCGAATCTATGATTCTCTGGATACATATACAATTCAGCTTCTATTATGGTAGGGTGAAGAAGAAGAATATGCCGATATTTTAAATCAACCTGCGGACATTACTTACATTGAAAATTTATTATTAATCATTATTACCTATACCTTCTAAGCAATCGAATCTCTGCAAAAATCTAGCAGACTACCGTATGAAACGGTGGCAGGGTATGATAATCGTACATCACTCTTTTCTGATTCACAAAAGGATAGGTAACATGAGTTTTTACAGAAGGCCGATGGACAATTTAGCTTGGTCAAAACTAGTCAACGTGGATGTGCCTATAGCTAATGATTTATTGAGGTAACACGCGTGAAACTTGAATTTTAATTTCTTTTGTCTTGTATAGAATGATGAACATGAAGTTGTGGATACTTTTTCCAACATTACCTAAAAAGCCAATACCTATATAGGCCTTCAAACAACCTCCTACATTCTTGTGTATTGCCCACAGCTCCTCAACCAGTGGATAGTGCTGACGTCACTTCTGATTCGTACAACCACCTGGAGATCACGTGGTCGGAGCCATTCAGCAAATGCGGTGCTCCGAGCTACAACGTATCACGTAGGCTCCTTCTCATTGACAAATGCGACGATTTTATGGCGGATATGGTAACGTGGGAGGTAACAGGCGATACAAGCATTGAGTATGAAGACCTGTTTCCTTACTCTACATACGAATTTACTATTCTCTCGACTCTGGAAGGCTATGATGCAGAAACAGTCTATTTCATCGCATACAACTCAACTGAGTCAAGTAAGTCAAAGACACATAAGCATGGGTTCTCGTCGGGAATTCGACATCGTTCGGGCATTCACCTTAAAACTGATGTTTCCAATCACCGGGAGTAACCTTCAAATATTCGACTAAAAGGTTTTTAATGTATTTACAGTGCCATTTCCATCAATACACCAGTTACGGTTGTGTGCGCCATTTTAATTGACGAGTAAACAAATCCAATGGCCTCTAGAGGTCAGTGGTATGTGCGTAATTAAGATTGCGCCCATGCAAATTATGATAACATCACTGCCTGCGCGCTGCGTTGTGCGCTCACATCATAATTTGCATGGGCGCAATCTTAATTTACGCACAAACCAAATGACCTCTAGGTCATTGGCTTTGTTTACTCGCCAATTAAAATGGCGCCCATGTCTGCGCATGCGCACTGATGTAACCGTAAACTGGTGTATTGTCCCAAAATAAAATGTCTTCATCATAAATCTTCCCTCTCCCGGCAACCCGAAGACATCTAGGTTGCTGTGTTCGAAATTTGTACTCTCATTAAATGATATCTTCTCCCAAGTCAGGTGTCAGCGGTATCTTGCTTATGCCTAATGCCTGGATTACATTTGGCCTGCGATTAGTCTACGGAGCCCGTATCCTGCCAGTATCCCTTTTTCCGTGCGGCCTCTGTGCGGAGGCAGGAGGCGGCCGTGAGATTTTCGTACGGATTCACGGGCTCCGCAGCCTTTACGATTTTGTTTCGCGAGAAGTTAAACAAATTTGAAAAAATCGTAAGCCCGTAGCCCGTATAAATGTCGAAGGTGGCATTGCACAATCCCCGCACGGGCATCGCCCGGAGGCCTCGCACTGATTGAGCAGCAAACGTACGATTTTTCGGTGAACATGGGGGCAAAGAAAATCGTACGGAGATTGTAGACTCATGGGGCATTCGCATGGCAATTGCACAGCTATCGCAAGGTTGCTGTACGGTCACCGCGCCTTCTCCGCGCAACCTTTGCACGGAATTTGCACGGGCTCCGTACGATTTCCGTGCGGAGGCTCTGGAGACTGCACGGCTACTGCTTGCAAATTGCACGATTTCCGTACAATCTCCGAGCAGCCTCTGTACGGATTTGCCCCGGCCTGCCCCCGAGGGCCAATACAATAAATGGCACGATGCTCGTAGATAATGTAAACACAAACATCGTAACCCGTGGCCTCCTACGATGTCTACGAAAAATCGTAGACTAATTTATCGTACGGCGCCCGGGGCAAATGTAATCCAGGCATAAGTCACATTTGCTCTACGGCTAGGATACGGCAACAGTAGGCCCCCGAAATCGATAGATATTTGCGGCGGCCGCAGAGAATCTGCGGTGGCCTTATGGTCATCTTAGGTCACCTCCCTATCTTTATAGGCCGTACGGGTCGCCGTGGGATTATAACGCGATTTAATAACTGTTTTCATTTCTAGGTTCGCCGTAGACATGCCGTAGAGCGATTCCACGGCGTCCGTACGTCGGGTGTGAGGTCGCCTTGCGTTTAATAAACTCCAGGGGTGAAGCGGTAGCATCAGTCTGGCCGCACGGTCGCCGTATGGTCCCCCTTCTGCCTTCTTCAGGTACCTTGCAGCTACCTTGTGTCTGCCTTAGTATTTGTCAAAAACCTACGGCCGCCGCAGGGACGCTCTAAGGCGACCGTACGTCAGCCGCAGATTTTCTGTCGCCACAAATTCAAAATACGCCGTGCGGCTACCCTAACATATGGGACAACTACCGTATGTAACCGTGGGAATGTTGTGGCGGTCCTTTAATTTCTATGGCCATAGATTTTTTTTTTTTAGACCGCACTGCAAATGTGACCAAGGCAATACTTCACATAGAAACTGCGTACCATATCCCTTTAACGTGAAATCTGCCTAGCTGGCTTGCCAGAACTGCGCTCGCCGGATTTCTGCGATGTTTCATATTAGAGGTCTGCGTCTCTTGCCAGCATATAATCTTCCCGGTTTCTATTTGATCACTAGTACATGTTTATATCAAAACATGATCCAGTAAACACAAAGACAGAGAGCCACGTGCAAAAAACAAAGGGGGCGGTGGTTACCCTTATACAAATAATTCAAAAGTCCTGACGGATTCAGCCCCTCATGCATTGACACTCACCATTCTGAACTAAACTCTGCTGTACTCCTCGATGTTATTTAAAGGTATTACAAAGGTTTGGTATGAGGTCATGAATTTAGTTCAAATGAACATATTGGAAGCAAACGCGATCCTACAATATTTAGTGATCGTTGTCGCTGTTGAAATCGAGTCTTAAGTTATGAAATTGTAAATAATAAACTCTTTTACAAGTTTTACAGCAGCAGCATGATGTCAAGTATCACTGCTATGCAGATGACATCCAGATCTACGCATCATTCCTTCCCAATCAAAATGACGCAAGTCGGACTGTCAAACTACTCGAAGCTTGCGTCAAAGATGTGCAAACTTGGATGAACTCGAACTCACTCAAACTGAATGATAGTAAAACTGAATTAATTTTATTGGGTTCCAAATCAAATCTTGCTAAGATACAGTCGTTCAATATATCCATATCAGATTCTGTAATTAGTCCTTCCTCGCAATGTCGTAACCTTGGTGTCATGTTAAACTCGTCTATGTCATTGTCAACTCATGTTTCTAGTATTTGTAAGTCAGTCAGATATCAACTGAGAAATCTAGGTTTTATTAGGAAATACTTAAGTCGTTCAACCACAGAGAAACTTGTACATGCTCTTATTTCATCACGCTTAGATTTCTGTAATTCTATTCTCTATCTGCTCCCTAACACACAACTTTCTCGACTCCAGAAACTGCAAAATACTGCTGCACGTATTGTCACACTTTCTTCTCGTAGAACCCACATCACCCCCATTCTCAAAACTCTTCACTGGCTTCCGGTATGTGACCGAATTATTTTTAAGTTGTTGTTGCTAGTTTTCCATTCCTTGTATGACTCTGCTCCTTCCTACAATATCAAGTTGATTGTTAAGTATAAGCCTACAAGACATCTTCGTTCATCTCAATCCTCCTTATTAGTTGTCCCTAAGACGCGCAGTTCCTGGGGGGATAGAGCATTTTCTCATTCTGGTCCGTCCCTTTGGAATAAGCTGCCACTTAGTATTCGTAATTTAACTACCCTTCATGCCTTCAAAGTTGCTCTAAAAACCCATCTCTTTCTAAACAGTGCTATCTAATCATGTCAATGTAGCGTAATAATTTGTGTTGTTTTAGTTTACTTTATTTTAGTTAAGAAGTTATATTTTTGTGATAGTAATACATGTATGTACAGCGCCATGAGCGTCAGAGCCTGGCGGATACCGGCGCTATATAAATATCCATATTATTATATTATTATTATTATTTATGTTGTAAAGCGCCCTCTCAAGGTCAAGATATCAATTAAGCTATAAAACAATGTTTCTTGACTAAAATTGACCGATTTGCTATTCTCGTTTGGAAATTATATTTCACATCTAAATACTCTGAGATTTTCATGGTCGCAGCTACTATTTTATGGCCGTAGGCGCTATTTAAAATTTATCAAAATTTACCTGGAGCACCGATACATTTTTAAATTAAATTTTTCTCAAAAGCCGAAGTGCTTTAGGGGCTAACATTTCTAGTGCTTATAAAACATCCTCAGGGGCATCCAAATATATCAAAATTGTAAAGAATCACTATCCACCCAATTTTCAAAATTTCCCAAAACTTTGTATTACCTTTAAGCCTGGTTCTACGCCTTTCAATCAGATGTATTTTTTGGGAATAGAGACGTTAGAGATCGGTGGTTCAGTTCAGTTCATTTATTTCAATCATGAAACCATAACATAATATATATACAGAAGTAACATGAAACAATCATAATCTTACAATTCTGGAATTAAGAAATTGGAGACTAAAAAGGAAGTTTGAAAAATTTGTAAGTATAATAGTCCCCTGACATAAATAATAAATAACGAGATTACATGGTTGTACACGTTACGACAATAATAACAATATATAAATAAGATACTACACATTATAGATACACACACACACACACGCACACGCACACACACCATTCACACACACACACACACACACACACACGCACACACATGCATGGTACATTGCAAGGTAGAACAACTAAAAAGAAAGAGTTAAGGGAAATAAGAAGAGACCAACTGTCTCTTCAATAGAACTTTAAAGGATGATATAGTTGTGCATAATGTTAGCTTATTAGTTAAATCATTCCAAATACGGGGACCATTATGTCTAAAAGAGTAAAGCATTAACTGGGTAGAGACCTTTGGATAATGATATTTGATACAGGAACGAGTATTATACGAATGAACAGATTTATTAAGGATAAACATTTGACAAACTCTTTTAGGTACATAATTATTATAAACATTATACATCATAATAGCACTTTGAATTTTATGTATATCATAAATATTGAGTGTCCTTAAGCGAAAAAACAGGGGACGTGAATGAGCTTGATAATGGGATTTTGTACATAGTCTTAAAGCTTTCTTTTGAAGTTTATGGAGAGGTTCTAGTTTCGTTGTTCCCACACCGGCCCAGGTGATATTACAGTAATGTAAGTAAGGCAAAATTAAACAATTATACAACATAAACAATACTTTTTCAGGCAGAAATACACGTAATTTACAAAGAACATCAATGTTTTTAGATATTTTGTTAGTTATATACAATCGATGATCCTGAAAAGATAAAGTATCATCCAAAAGGATACCAAGAAATTTAACAGAAGAGGACACGTTTAAATTTATATTGTTTATAAATATTTGTACATCATTAATATTGCAAGGATTAGTTTTATTATGAAAATAAAGTACACTTGTTTTGTCATAATTTATAATCAATTCATTAGCATTAAACCATTCAACAACCTTTTCTAATTCTTTATTTACTTCTGACATTAATTTATCAAAATCATTATGAGATGCAATCAGGTTTGTGTCGTCAGCAAATAAGACAAAATGAAAAAAAGATGAAGCAGAACTAAGGTCATTTATGTATATTAAAAATAGGAAAGGACCCAGCATGGAGCCCTGTGGGACTCCATACTGGATCCTCTCTCTGTCAGAAAAAAGGCTGTTGTATGATGTGAATTGAATACGATCACTTAAATAGTCCCTGAACCATTCCCAAGCAATACCGCGTATACCAAAATGTTTTAATTTAGTGAGGAGAATATCGTGGTTAATAACATCGAAAGCTTTCGACAAATCAAGAAACAAGCCTAATGTATGCAATTTATTATCTAATTTATTGAGTATGTAATCATGAAGGTCAATTAGAGCATGTCCACATGATGAGTTTTTTCTAAAACCATATTGAGAAACAGTCAGAAGATTATTTTTATTAATATGATTAAAGAGCCTATTATAAATTAATTTCTCCAGTATCTTAGAAAAACAGGGGAGTAATGTTATTGGTCGATAATTAGAGAATATATGGGGATCACCTTTTTTAAATATGGGTATGATTTTTCCTACTTTAAAATTCTTGGGAACTTTTCCTGACAAGAAGGAAAGATTACATATAAAAACAATTGGTTTGACAATGAAATGTATGACATGTTTTACAATAAACTGACTTATTCCTTCAAAATCTGTGCTCTTGGTTGAATTGAGCAATTTGACAATATTCAAAACTTCTGTTACATTGGTAGGATGAAAAAATATTGATTTGCTACAAGGATCTCGTAAAAATGAACTAAAATTGCATTTCGGTTTCTGAATATGTTGAGATGTTAGTTTTGTAGCAATACTAGAAAAATAAGAATTAAATTCATTTACAATCAATTGACGATCAGTTAACTTGTCCTTATCTTTAAGAAAATAATTAGGATATTGGCATTTTCTTCTCTTTCCTAATAAATCATTAATAACTTCCCAAGTTTTAGACATATTATTCCTATTCTTCTGTAATAAATCACAAAAATATTTCTTTCTTACAGACTGTAGGATTGAGTTTAATTTATTTCTAATTTTTTTATATTTACATTCATTGCTGTCGTTTCTTTTCTTACAAAATGTTTTATATAATCTATACTTTTTATTAATCTTTTTTAACAGTGAGGGGGTTATCCAAGGTTTTCGTGGCAGTTTTCCTTTCTTGACTTTACGAACAACAAAGTTATGATCATACACAGTTTTAAATATGTTTAAAAATGAATTATAGGCCTCATCTACATCACAAGAAAAAAAATACTTCATTCCATTCTAAAACAAATAAATCCCTCTGAAATGAACTTAAACTTAGAGGATCCGTTTTCCTTATGTGGAAAAATGAAGATGGTCTTTGACAAGGACTAATAGAGAGGTTGGTTATTTGAAAAATAGGTAGATGGTCCGTTATATCACTATAGAAAATACCAGAGTGAACGTCTTTAGTGACAACATTTGTCAAGATATTATCGATCAAAGTGACAGACTTCTTACATATTCTTGTAGGTTTGTCAATTAATGGGCGAAATGAGTTGTTATACATAATATTTACAAAATCATCAATGCATTGAAGCGAATTATATTTAAGTAGATCAATGTTATAATCTCCCATTATATAAACTGATTTATTTTCTAAAGATATTTTTTCAAGACAAGCATTCATATTCTCATTGAAATCACAAATGGGTTTATTAAGGTCTCTGTAAATTATACCAACAATGATGTTTTTACTATTATCCAATATGATTTCAATAAAAAGATATTCACAGAGAGTTTCAGGTAAATAAATATCATCTCGAACTTTAGCATCAAATAAATCATTAACCAGGAGTGCAACCCCTCCACCTCTCCTACCTCGTCTGTCATTATGATAAAATGTGTAACCATCCCTATTAAATAATAACATTGTGTTATCGTGAATCCAGGTTTCACTAAAACCATATATAGAAAATTTTAAGTTAAGTTGACTAATAAACTGATCAATAGCGTCACAAATTTTATTCAAACTTCTAGAATTAAAGTGGAGAATGCTAAATTTTTGTTTAAAGTTATTAGTTAATCTTGGTTCACATTAAAATCAACAGGTAGCCAGTACTTAATGGGATTATTAGATGTGAAAAAATTATCATCTGGATCAATATCATTAAGCGACCCATTTTCATCTGTATCAAGCCTTGTTGAAAACATATCAAAGTTCATATCATTATTAGTAATATCATATTGCACTTCAGAAAACATACATTTAAACTCTACATCATTTACTTGATTGAAAGGAAATACATGCTGAGATATATCCATACAGTTTCAATAGCACACAATCACACTTCATGCACACATTCACGCACACCAAGATAAGAGATACAAATTACAAAATAGCAGATATAGCAAGTTAACACAAAAATATAACGACAAAAGAAATACAATTAACTCAAAGTGAGAGGAATAGGTCATTAACCTTGGATGTAATTCAAAATAGAAAAAAATTAGACTTACATAAAATATTGGAAAATATTGATGACATGTCTTATTTCAAAATATCAAATAGGTAACTTCAAGAAAGACGAGTACATTATCTTCATGCAGGTAGAATAAGATGTTCTTCATCATTTCATCAGTTTTCATATGTGTTCAATGTCTTTCACGGAAAAAAATCCGCTTCTTCATTGTTTTATTGTCCCCAGTTTTGATGGATACAAGTATGCGTCCATCCATTGACCATGCCGACTCTAACTTGCTTTCAGGTTTCCAGCTAGCTTTTTGGGCCTCCCACAGAATAGATCTGTTTGCAGCTGTTAGGTCTTCGAAGATGCTGTACCCAGTTTTGTTTACTTTGAGTTTTTTCTTGTTTTGCAGCAACAGTTTCCGAAGTATGTAGGAAGTGAGTTTAACGATGATAGCACGCGGTTTACGTGCCGATCCTCCTGTCGGTTCTACCCGTCGACGCACTCTATGACTCCTGTCAATGTCATCCTCTTTGATGTTTACTCCAAGATGATTCCTAGCAATATCGCAGACCAGTTCGTCTGTGTTTTCCTTTTCTTGCTCTGGCACCCCAAACAGGCGTACGCAATTTCTTCGAGAATATTGTTCTTGCGCATTTAACTGATGTTGTAACTTCACATTTTTATCCTCACATGTCTGCCGCTGCTTCTGTAGGTGCTTTAAATCATGTTCAATGATTTCCATTTTGCTTTGGAGATCCAAGATGACACCATCCTGTTTGTCAAGCCTGACAATTAGATTTTGGAATTTGACATCTAGAGCTTGACAGATCGTTCTTTTGATTGTTGATAAAACCTCATCATCCATCAATACCTCCTTAACTTGGCTCTTTAGTATACTGTCAGAGCGTGTTTCAGGCCAGGCGCGGATCCAGGGGGGGGCCGAGCGGGCCTTGGCCCCCCCCCCCCGCAAAAAAAAAAAAAAAAAAAAAAAAGAGAGAAGAAAGGAAAAGAAGGGAGAGGGAAAGAGGAGAGAAAGGGAAAGAAAGAAGAGGAAGAAGAAAAGAAAAGGGGGAAGAAGGAGATCGGGGGGGGGGGGCAAAAGGCCTTGCCTCCCGGGCTGTTGCCCCCCCCCCCAATCAAAAGAATAAGAGAGAAGGAAGGAAATGGAAAGAAAAAAAGGAAAAGAGTAGATAGTAGATGTAATTCCACAACGGTGGATTACAAATAATGCTGAAATGACATAATTTCCGAGATTTTTCCTCACTTTTTAGTAAATTATACGTTTGTATGGGTTTGTTGGAAAATGACAAATTCCTAAATTTACAGCCAGGCAAGAAATATGATTCTTGAGATTCCTACATGTCAGGGCCCGAGGTACGGCGGGGATCGGGAGCCCCGAGCTGCCCCCCCCCCCCACTTTTTTGACAAAGTATATTAAAGAGAAATAATATAGAATGAGAGCAAGAAAGAAAGAATAGTTAACTGCCAGTGTTAAAAAATAATGAGGCATCAAAATATGCTCATCTGACCGTGATTAATGCCTAAAACCCCTAAGCTTCCGGGGGCTCTGCCCCCTGGATTCCACCTAGGGCCCTACGGCGGGCCCTTAGATGATCATCTGACGGTAATGTAATGCCTCAAACCCCTGATTTTTGGCGGCTCCGCCCCCTGGACCCCACGCCAAATAGTGACCTGCCAGTGTCACAAAATAATAAGGTATACAAAAGAAATGCTCATCTGACATTAATTAAACGCCTAAAACCCCTGAGCTTCCAGTGCCGGCTCCGCCGCCTCGACCCTACCAGGGGCCCTGAGACGGGCCCCTGAATGCTTATCTGACCGCTTGCGGGGTTAGACAAGGTATCAAAATGTGTTTATCTGACCGCAGGCGCGTAGCCAGGGGGGGGGGGGGGGGTCCCCCAAATCGGAAGAGGACGTAGGAAGAAAAAGGAGCAGACAAAGAACATCTTTCAAATTCAGACAAGGATTAAGAGTATAGAGAACGGTACAACGCATCGGCTTATTTCTCTAATAATTTAATGAAACATCAAAGCGTCGCGCAGGAGGGGAGGGGGGAGGGGACTGAATTAAGACAAGGATTAAGAATCGAGAACGGTACAACGAACCGTCTTCTTTCTCTCATAATCTTATGAAACGCCAAAGCTTCCGCGCTTCGCGCGGGAGGGGGGAACCTGAATTCAGACGAGGATTCAGAGGCGAGAACGGTAATACGAATCTTTAATGGCTTAATGAAACGTAAAAGCTTCCGCGCTTCGCGCGGGATGGAGGGGGAACTAAATTCCGATAAGGATTATTTTCGAGAACGGTACAACGAATCGTCTTCTTTCTCTAATGATTTAATGAAAATTAAAAGCTTCCGCGCTTCGCGCGAGAGGGGGGAACCTGAATCTAGACGAGGATTAAGAGTCGAGAACTGTACAACGAATCGTCTTGTTTCTCTAATGATTTAATGAAACTTAAAAGCTTCCGCGCTTCGCGCGGGAGGAGAATCTAAATTCAGATGAGGATTATTTTCGAAAACGGTACAACGAATCGTCTTCTTTCTCTAACGATTTAAGGAAATTTAAAAGCTTCCGCGCTTCGCGCGGAAGGGGGGGGGGAACCTTAATTCAGACGAGGATTAAGAGGCGAGAACGGTAATACGAATCTTTAATGGCTTAATGAAACGTAAAAGCTTCCGCGCTTCGCGCGGGATGGAGGGGGAACTAAATTCCGATGAGGATTATTTTCGAGAACGGTACAACGAATCGTCTTCTTTCTCTAATGATTTAATGAAAATTAAAAGCTTCCGCGCTTCGCGCGAGAGGGGGGAACCTGAATCCAGACGAGGATTAAGAGTCGAGAACTGTACAACGAATCGTCTTCTTTCTTTAATAGTTTAATGAAACGTCAAAGCTTCCGCGCTTCGCGCAGGAGGGGGAGGGGGGAGACTGAATTTAGACAAGGATTAAGAGTCGAGAACGGTACAACGAATCGTCTTGTTTCTCTAATGATTTAATGAATCGTAAAAGCTTCCACGCTTCGCGCGGAAGGGGGAAAACTGAAATCAGACGAGGATTAAGAGTCGAGAACTCGACAACGAATCGTCTTCTTTCTCTAATAGTTTAATAAGTCGTACAAATTTTCCGCGCTTCGCGCGGGAGGGGAAAAATTTAATTCAGACGAGAATTATTTTCGAGAATGGTACAACTAATCGTCTTCTTTCTCTAATAATTTAATGAAACGTCAAAGCTTCCGCGTTTCGCGGAGGAGGGAGGGGGGAAATCGCCCCTCCCTGCGCCGACCACCCCCCCCCCGCATTACGTCAATGTTGGTAACCATTACGTACCAATATTTGGCTCACATAATTTGAAATTTGGGCCCCCCCCCCTAAGAAATCCTGGATCCGCGCCTGTTTCAGGCATTGTGTTTAAAGGCGGTTCCAAGTACCAGTCCAAGGTGAATGATCAAAAGGTACCAAAATCTAATCCAAGATGAATGGAGTTATTTCACAAAGGCACCATAGAATTAGTAAAGTAACCACTCAATTCAATTATGACCAAGGGTCGATGACCAAGGGTCCAAGTCAGATTTGGCTTGAACGAAGATCAAGCCTACTCCGAAACGTATAGATGGGGCTAGGTTGAAAAATCACTCACAGAAGCAGGTATCAGATCCAACAAATAAATAACACAAGATTTGCTTACATGCCACCAAATTACATCCAGGTCATGATCAAGTAGACTAAAAAAACTCCTATACTTCACAAGACATCTCACCTCTAATAGAAAAACATCAAATTCAGGTAAAAGCAAGCAAAAGTTCACAGAGTTCAGAGTCTACTCGTATCACTATATGTCAAAAAAATACAGATATAAACACGTATATCTGTCTTCACAATTTTTTCCCCTACATTTGCCACTCTACACCTAGGAGAAACAAATGAACGCACTGTAAAGAATGCTGCTGGATAAACCAGTCATGGTTACACAAACGTCCGGGTATTAAACAAGGTGTTACTTTGTACATCAATATGATATTTTCATATAGTAACTGCATGATATTCGATTTGTAACGTTTTCCACTTTCCACAGATTCAACTGCGCCACCTGAAGACTTCACAGTGGATAGCACCGTGAAGGGACAATTGGATTATAGCTGGACCAGTCCTCCATGCGGAGACCGGAACGGAGTCGTAAGTTACGACTACGAATTCGGAGAAGCGGGAGGGGATGATGTGCAGAGAGAAAACCTTATGATGACAAGTAAATCCTTTGATGATTTACAAAATCACGTGATGTATGAGTTTACTGTCTGTACAAGGACAGTCGTTGGACCGGGTCCCTGCATCTCTATTCAGACCAGAACACTACCAAGTGGTGAGATCCGTTATGCTATCGTTATCGAGGATTGGACGTTAAAAGGTGGTCTGCCGTGTAGCATAGCAGAGCACCTATTGATTTCATCAGAATCTATATAATTTTCTTCGTTTTCTCCTTAATTTCTGTATGGTTTTTGTTCTCTTCATGTCTCATGAATGACATGGTAAATGACGTATCAGGGCGATTACCCCCTGGATAATGGCCCCGGAAAATTACCCCCCGAAGAACAAAAACACTCCACAGAAATTTACGCTCAAGGAAAGCCACCTACCGATGACAAGTGTCCCCCGGAAAATAGGACAATTACCCCCCCCCCCCCCCCATCCCCTGAAAATTACCCCTAGTACAATTCTCCCGAACTTGGCGTCATTTTAACAATGGCTCTGAATAGAGCATTCCATCCGTTTTTAATTCTTGATTTGTATTATATTTGTGAATTGTATTCTTGTACGTATTTGATTATTGTACGGAAAATAAAACCAAACCAAAAAAGGAGAACCAAGGTCAACCACCCCGAGGATAATTACCCCCCCCCCCCCTCCTGTAAATTTTAACATATTCATCAATGGGGAAGTCCGGCCCTATAACAAGTTGGTTTTAAATTTATTCGGGGGGTAATTGTCCTGGAAGGGGGGGGGGGGTCCCAGAGAGGGGTAATTGTCCTAGGGGGTAATTTTCAACGGGAGGGGGGGGGGGAGGGGGGTGTCTTGGGGGTAATTTTTGGGAGGTACATATTGCTCCGATTGTCTCATTTTCGCTCGCGTGAACATTGCCAGCACAAACCACTGACCTCTACCTCCTGAACGGATCATCGCCCATTCCCATTCACTATACGTTACGTACTAAAAGGCTGTATTGTCTGACCGTTCATGAATATTCATGTTTTTGCTAAACTCGGCAAAATGTTTGCTTTTACTAAATAGAACAATTACGGTGGGGGGTTGGATGAAATGGACATAATGAAATAGGCAGAAGTGATCTATGATAATTCATGCTTTTTATGTTTCGTGTGCTCGACCTATAATCTTCAAATCGCTTGGTAAACTGAGTCCAAAGTTAGACTTTTTTCACATGTGTATTATAGGCAATGACGAGCTTGCAACCTATTTTGAAAAATTACGGTGGGTGAACTTTCAAAATTCAATGAGACATGAGGGCTCCAATGAAGAGCTTGTGATAACGTACGTCGGGGTGGATGTGCTTTTCGTTTAAACAAAAAATGATTTTTGTTAACGATTAAAAAAAAAAAACGTCCATAGGCTAACATGTTAAGCTGCTGACTCTGACCAGGCTCTGACGATAGGGGGCGTTGTGAAATGAGACTAAACGGAGCCATATGATTTTCTATTTGGGATAATTGTCCCGTTAGTAATAGGCCGGGGAGGTTTGTCCTTGGGGTAATTGTCCTAGAAAAAGCTAAAGGCATCGTTTAACAATGTTAAATCTGAGATGCACGGCCCTACGTGATATCAGTGTATGTGAGTGATATGCTGTAATATTGAAGCCCTAAACAGATTGCGCTTCTTTATCTATGAGGCTACAATAGATCATTTTGCCAAGTACTATTGTTTAAATGATGAATATTTATTGAAACATGGGTTTTAAAAAAAGGGTCAATCAAATGCTTGTTTGTTGTTTCCTCTTTCATTGGCAGATGTTCTTGTTTCAGGATTGGAAATTGGCCTGATTGTAGTTGTTGTAGCCGTGTTGCTGTATGCAGTTGCTATTACTTTCTTGCATATTCAGTTCAGGTAATTTAAGGTTTATGTAATTAATTTTAGCCCTGTATTTTACCTTTTACGAGTTATGAATAGACGAAATGAACAACTGAAGAAAGATAGTACCATTAAAGATCTGGCTCCTAGTATACACGATACAAATCATGAGTTTTTGAAGGCAATAGCACTGTACTGGTCAGCTAAATTTGTATCAGGTATAAGGTTGTTAGACCATCAAATCCACATTCGAAACAGTGGCACACCTCAAGCGTTGAGGTTGTTTCTATTCAGATTTAAAGAAATTATAAATTGGGTTTTTACGAGTCTGCAATTCTGAACATTGTAACGTTCTTTTCTAATGCAGTTTAGTTTTAAGACTAAATGTATCTTAAATTGTATTAATCATAAAGTTTATTCATTGAATGAGGGATTTAATTATCTCCCCTGTGATTTATTTTACCCTTTTCCGTGAAATAAATGACAATATGGATTATTCGTTTAATTATAGAGATACAGTTTATACCTTCTCAGAACTATATTGATCAATCTCTACGACTCTTTAAAACAATCAATAAAGTTGGGAGTGAAAATAAATTGTATTTATCAAGAGTAGACCATATTATCAGATTGATTTCTTGAAAAAGGGAGAGTAAAACTATTATTCCAACTTTACGGGCAATATTGTGCAAAGAACATCCATTGGGAAACAAGTTCCATTAAACTTGAGTCTTCTCAACTGAGAACTTTACAGACAACTTTCTTCACTCCATGGGGAGCATTTCAGGCAGGCGCTATTTCAAAAACTCTCACAATGCTAAGCACTGAAACAACAATGACTTTAAAAGTCAAATTTGCATCCTACCGGGTACCCATTAAACACATGGGTGGAGAGTGGTGAATGTGGATTAAAATGGATTTATTCATGTGACTTTTTTCTTGTAACAGAAGCAAAGTACAAGCCAGGACTGAACAGAACAGACCAGATCCTTACATGGATCTAAAACCCATACCCGAAGCAGACAACACATACCAGGAGATCGCTATTACCTCAACGACTTCGTCCCAAAAAGCAAGAGAAAAAAGTCTACAACCATCAAACCTGGATTATGAGAACCAGAATGTTGCGCAGTTTGCAAACACAATAAAAGACGGTGCTGATTATGAAAATGTACTAACCCCGAATTAAGACAACTGGAAGCTTTATAAAAACTCAAAATTGCTTCTCAGCAATTGTTTGTCTCTTGATTTTCAATTACAGAGAACAACATCAATGGATTTATTGAGTAATTCTGTTTCGAAGGCAATACAAAATCTCTCAAAATGTCTTAATTATATGCTAAACATTGGCAAAAGTTACTGGGAAAAGGGCATTACTTTTAATTTAGAAAAGTTATGAAGAATATGTTGTATCTAACAAATACATGTCTACTCTTAGTACTGTGAATGTACTGCTTTGATAGGAATATTGTAATCAAACGCTGCAATACAAAGGAAAAACTGTAAATGAACCAAAAGAAATTGCAAATATTTTCATGACATTTTGTCAACATTAGAGAAAACCATGTTTAAGTCCATTCCTGACTATAATCATTCATTTTCTGATTATTGAAAAGGTAACTTTGTTCACAGTTTTATTTTTCAAACCAGTAACTGTCACTGAAATGTTAAATATTGTTTAAAAAATTGCCTAGTGGGAACAGTTCAGGGTATGATAACGTAAGTACACGTCTTTTAAAGGTACTATGTCCCTTTTGCAGGCCCCAAAAATGAAAAGGTAAAATTCCAACGGCATTTGAAAGATAATACTGATTTAGAACTTCCCTTTAAAAATAGGGGGGCTTGGAAATGTCTTTAAGTGGGAAAATAACGACTTTAAGTTGTCGAATCGACTTAAGAGCTATAGAGCCAGTAAGTAATAGTGTTATTTTCAGACCATTGTAGCGGATGGTCGTATGTTTTATGCTGCGCAAAGATTCAATCAGTTAAATTTTGGCCATTACAAGTAGTGGGTTATTGATTTAGACAAATTATCATGTACCTCGTACAGCTCATTTTATGTATGTTATTACCAAAGAATAAAAAGGGCCGGGCAGTCACTCAATAGTGTCTGACATTAAAGTCTAGCAAGTAAACGGGTTTCCTTGCATAATTTGAATATTAGGACACTGCAATTCATGCTAACGTTTACATTTCGGAGATAGGACATACATGACATATTCATAATTCCTGCAAAATTCTATAGAATTTGACGTTGGCTGCAAAAGGGACATAGTATCTTTAAAGTCTGTAATCAATTTTTTACTCGTACCTTTAACACATATTTGTAATCTGTCGCTTAAGAATGGTGATTTTCCTTCAAACATGAACATAGCCAAAGTAATTCCCTTGTTCAAAAAGGGAGATACAGATAATGTTAATAATTACCGTCCTATTTCCATTCTGCCTTCTTTTTCTAAAATACTTGAAAGATTAGTTTGTAATAGACTATAAAGTTTTTTGGTTCGTTTCAACATTTTTTCTAATGAACAATATGGCTTTCGGAAAAATTCTTCCACAGGTCTTTCCATATTTGATTTATATATTAAATAGTCCATTATGATGATGTAAATAATCATACAATATGTGTTTTTATGGATCATTCGAAAGCCTTCGTTTTTATACCCCATGATATATTATTAGTTAATTACATTTTTACGGTGTAAGAGGTTTACCTCACAAATGGTTTCAAAGTTATCTTGCCGAAAGGAAGCAATTTACATCTGTAAATTTTCATTGTTCTTTTTTTAATCCAATATCATATGGCGTCACTTAGGGCTCTATTTTGGGGCGTCTGCTATTTTTTATATACATCAATGATATTGTAAACTGTTCCACGTTCTGTAAATTTACACTTTTTGCAGACGATACGACTATTCTTGCCTCAGAATATTTTTTTTATCTATTAACCCATAAACTGAATATTAATTTGGAGTATGTATACGAATGGCTGGTTTGCAATAAGCTGTCTTTGAATGTTTCTAAGACTAAATTTGTTATTTTCAAAAATGCTAGGAACCTAAATCCTGTATATGCTAATGTATATATTTCAATCAACAATTAATTGAACAGTGTAGAGTTTTTAATTACCTTGTTTTCGATGAAAACTTATCTTGGACTTCTCATATTAATTATATTACAAAAAAAGGTTTCTCAGAGCGTTGGTATTATCATTCACTTAAGATTTGTTATCCCACTCAGTATCTTATTCATGTTATATAATGCATTTATTTTGCAATTCTGTTTGGGCGACGAAACATCCCTCTAAGTTACTCAAATTACATAGACTTCAAAAAAGGGCATTGCGACTCTGCTCTTATCCCCCTTTCTTAGCTCCTTCACAACCTTTATTTAGAAGATTCAATACTTTACATATTTATGATATTAATAAATTGCAAATTGCGTCATTGATGCAACGATTTTTCTCAAACTCACTACCTCCAAACCTTAAGCTATGGTCACAAATCAGAGCAGCGACCGACCGATCAGTAGCCTGCTCGGTCGCTGCTGGAATTTAGGCATCGCCCAGCAATTAGGTCGGTGCCCGGGCGGCGACCGCCCAGGCACCGAGCGTATTTTGGGCGGCGAGTGAAAAGTGAGCAGGCGCCGCCCAAATTTTAACTCCGCGCTAAAACTTCAGCGGCGACCGAGCGATGCCCTTAAAACGAGCGGTGCCTGGGCGGCCGCCGCTCGGTGGCCGGGCAGCCGCCGGGCAGAATTGGTTAAAAACTCGCCGCTCGGCCGCCGAGCAGGCTACTTTTGGGTAATGTGACCATAGCATTATGCTCCTATTTAGTCTCAACAATGCGGTCTATACCCACTTCACAAGAAATGCTGATAAATTCCATCATTGGAATGCTTCGTCCAATATACTGACCGATTCTCTCCGTTATGTTGGTCCAAACATTTAAAATTCCCTACCTCCATTTTTACAGTCTGTAAGATTTAATAATCCATTCAAAAGACTTTTCAAGAAACATCTTCTCTCTCCTTGTAATGCATAATTTATTTTAAGACCACACCTCTAATACTAATACTCCCCCCTTTTTTTTCTTCCTTTTTTTCTCTTCTTCCAAGTATATGTTATTATTAGTTCTGCGCCTGGTGCATTCAATTGTCAAGGCTTACTGGTTTTTACGGATGCACCATTTTCCATTTGTACTATGGTTTAAACCTTCAGATTTTCTATATATTTTGAATGCTGTTATGTCAATTTATATGTAATTTTGGTAATGTTACATGTTATGAAATTCCATATTTTATCTTTGTATATATTGTCATGATGATAGAAATAAATTTCACCTCAATTTTCAAGTTAATTGTGTATAAAATCTTGTTTGTCGTCATGCCGCAGGACCTAGTTATACATAATCAGACGTCATTATATTAAATACGGTACATATATTGCTTTGCAGTTGTTTACATGTAGTAGTGTTGTGTTCGTGTGTATGTTTGTGGGCGATCTTCCGGGGTTAGTGTGTACTTTTCATTGTTCTAGGGGCGGTGTAGTTGTCGGAGGTAGATTGTCCTACGGTTGGTGTCCGGGGGGCAGGTGTCAAGTTGTAGTTGTTCTTGTAGATATGTATGTAACATATTGTTCTTATATACTGTGAATAAAGATGATGTTATACGTGGAGCTTAAAACCATTCTACATTTTCTTTATCAATCATGTACAATGTACCATTTATATACATTACCGCGTATCATAATCTAACTCTTTAAAGCGATTGTTTGAACACATTGATGCTATTAAAAAAGGCATTAAAACATTGTTTTTGATCAATCATGTATCATTTATAAAAATAACCATATATCATAACGACATAATCATTTTTATCTTTGAACCGATAAACGGCACATCTGTATCCGTCGATTCGACAACTAATGGTCGTTATTTTCCCGCAAAAAGCAATTTTCAGCGATTGCAATTACTTAAGTAATAGTCTGATTTATAGACCCTTGTACCGAATGGTCGTTTACGTTTTGTACTACGCAAAGATTCAATCAGTTTAATTTTGGCCATTACAAGTAGAGGTTTGTTGATGTAGACAAATGCTCATGTACCTATTTACAGCTCATGTGATGTATGTTATTACTAAAGAAAAAACATGTCAGTCAGTCCCTCAATAGAGTGACAGTCTAGAAAGTAAACGGGTTTCATTGCATAGTTTGAATACTAGGACACTGCTAACGTTTAAATTTCACAGATAGGACATACATAACATATTCATAATTCCTGCAAAGTTCTACAGAACCTGATTTTGGCTGCAAAAGTAGTAATATAAACAAGTCAGATTAAAAGAAGTTGCAAATTATACAGATCAAAATGGTGAAATTCATCAACTGCTCTGGTCAAAGAAATCATGCTGGCTACAGCGAACTTTCTAATTCAAAAGCTGATTTTCTTGAAGTTAACCGAAGATCAAAACAACACGTATTGCATCACGTGTATAATTTGTTTTTAATACTAGGTCGAATTATAATAGTCGATCCATTTCAATCCTGTCACTGACTTACATGATTATAATACAAGAAATAGCCGATTCAAATTTAACTTACCAGAAACAGTAGGTAGTATTGAAAAATCGTTTTATTACAATGCCATAAAACATTGGAATTCCCTTCCTAATGATATGAAGGAAATATAAAACTTTGCTCATTTTAAGGAATACCGAACACTTGAGAGTTAGAGAAGAGAAGCAAATGAAATTGTATATGATTAAAATTGTTATCTTTCTGCCGGTTCATACTTTTTCATTTTGTATATACTTATGTTTTTGTACGTTAAGGAATTCTACCTATTCATCATTATTTTTCTCTTCTGCCTCCTCCTCCTCCTCTTTTTCTTCTTCTCCTTCTTCTTTTTCTTCTTGTACTTATTATCATTTCTATCATCAGTTTAATGTTGTTATTATGATTATCATCTTTATTATCTGTAATAATTTTTTTTTCTTATCTTATCTATTTTAACTTATTAATTGTGTACATATCTGTCGGGGAACCCGCTGGAAATAAGCTCTCGAGCTTTCGTGGGTTATCTTGATCAAACTGACTTAATTTGTATCCGTTATTCTTGTATATTGCATGTTGGAAGCTTGGCGAATAAAAATCAATCAATCAATCGTAATACTCTATAATATTGCGTCTCTTCTATTTCAAAACAAACAATAGATCATTTCTAATCTCAATAAAGTCACATTTATTGTGGCAATACAGGTGCCCTTTGGACGACCGAGCAAGGTATGCAGACATGAAAGTGGTCTTATGCCTATAGCTTCTTGTATACTTTATCAACTTAACAAACATAAAACTAAGCAATACCCAGTAGGTCCATGGTCATACCAACGAAAGCAACATATGATTATCGACGACGGACCAAAGCAAGAATTACACTACCGCCCATGGTTAAGAATCGGTCGGTTTGGCGGCGGTTTTTAGTCGGTTTGGCGTTGTGGCTGACAACTTTACTTGACTTGCTTTTAAATGTATATTACGGTCTTTAGTTGATTGTAAAGTGTTGTCTTTGTTAAGATTTACATAAACATGCGTGGATTATCTTTACACTGGTTTATCTTCTTGCAAGTCACGCTCATAGGACAGTTAACATGCGGTAAGTAATTCGGATTTCCCATGTATAATTTTTTTTTTCAACTTGTAAGGGTGAGCGGTAACTTCCTGCCAAATCGCCCCTCCCCCGCCCCGACTTATGAATCTACAACAAATATTATTATCTATTTTAATCTATTCGTTCGTTTTTATTCCCACGATAAGCAAATAGGAATACAAAATATATATAAACTCGTTTATGGTTAATTTAACAAAGTCTTTGGAAAACGTAGCATACAACTACCGATTTTTAGTATTTCTCTTCGTTCCAAAATAATGACTCGATATTAGTTTAAATGTTTTATTTTCTATCTGATATAAGAATATATTATATTATAACAAGTGAGAATTTGGATAGATGAATTGGAAACAAATCAATCAAATATCTTTTTTTAATCAGTACCCATCCTAGTTGCTGACACGGTCCTTCAATCACAATAGGGATGCTTTATCAAAAACTTAAATCTGAAAGTGTTTTATATTTTTGAACAAATATTGTTGAGCATAAATGGTGCATACGAAAGGGGGACAAGGTGAAGTAACATCTTCCTTTGGAACAGCAATCATTTCACTAATCAGCAAAAATGTCAGAATTAACAGATTTATATTCATATTGTTCATGATAACTACGCTTAGTTGAAATAACTGCTGCTACTACTAGTAATATTACTAGTATTACTACTACTACTACTTCTACTACTACTACTACTACTACTACTACTACGTTATCAATAGCTCTTTCATTGGAACCCTGATGTCTCATTGACTTTTGAAAGTTTATCAAAATAGGTCGCAATCTCGCCATTGCCTATATAACACATGTACAACAAGTCGAACTTTGGACTCAATTTACCACGCGATTGTAAAGTTATAAGTCAAGCACACGAAGGATAAGAAGCATGAATTATCATAGATCAGATATGATTTGTTCATTATGTCCATTTCATCCAACCCCCCATCGTAATTTTTCCATTAAGTATATAGGCAAGCATTTTGCCGAGGTAAGCAAAAACACGAATATTCATGAACTGTCAGACAATACAGCCTTTTCATACGTAACGTATAGTGAGCCGTATCTTTCTTGGAAGTGTAAAATGGCCGCCGCGCGTGCGAGCCCACTTCAAGCGTTATCACGGGCGGGAATGGGCGATGATCCGTCCAGGAGGTAGAGGTCAGTTGTTTGTGCTGGCAATGTTCCAGCGAGCGAAAATTAGACAACCGGAGCAATATGTACAAATAACACTGCTGCTAAGATTGTAAGATTTTATTGACTCTATCGACCCCCTCTTGGGGTATAAGAGTACAAACATTTTTACAACATAGTATCAATACAAAATAGTATATTTTTTTTTTTCTCTTTAACCTCAATCAGAGGAACTTTATTATTCAAATTGACATTCCTTTTTGTTTCTTTTCCTTCAAATAAACAAATTCAACTCATATACAATCATAAACAAATAAAATATTGCAACGTCCCATTAGTTTGTTCATGAGTACATCTGTTTTCGTTGTCTACAGCATCTCAATTAATTTCTGTACCATATTGTTATTTTCTCTTTTAATACTTTTACAGTTCAAATAAAATGTCAACTCATATTTAAGACTACGATATAGAGTTCTCGCATGTGTTCTATTAAATGATTGTAAATTCTTTATGTGGTTTCTATATATTACATACTCAGCAAAATTTATTATTACATTTACTAAATGACAAATTGAGTTTTCAACTTCATAACCAAGTATTAAAATCTGTTCAGTCATCTGAATATTTAGACCACATAAATTGAAGATTACACCTGAAACAATTCTCCAAAACAATCTTACGTTTTCACACTCCAGCATCATATGCTTAGTGGTTTCTAGCGTATTACATATCTCACATGTATTATAATCTAAGATCTTCCATTTGCATAAATTGTATCGTGATGGTAAAATCATATGCAAAAGTTTAAAGTTGAATTCTCTGATTTTATTATTCCGTACAACATGAAATTTAAACTGTAGAACAGATGACCAATTAAAATCCGCATGTAAGTGTAGTCGTTGTTGCCATGCGTTTAAAATATATGGTTTTTTCTTATTTTTTTGCACAATCAGTGAATATATTATTTTCGTATTAAGTTTTGACAAATCTATCATATCCCCTGTCGAAATCTCAATGGTCTGTAAATCAATTACTTCATCACGTTCTACATCTTGTGATTTACGCAACCATACCAAGGGGAAAGCCTTTTTCAACATAGCAAACTTAAAAGCAAATAACATTTTGGGTAACCCATATCTTTGGGCAGTTTCGTCAGAGTTTTTCCATCGACCGTCATTAAGAACATGGTGTACTCTTTTTATTCCTCCTCTCTCCCACACCTTAAAATGAAGCATTCGGTTCCTTATTTTAATATTACTATTATTCCATAGTATCGTTCTCATTATGTTATTCGTCCCCTCAATATTTACATATTTTAGTTCAGACCATGTACAAAGCAAATCAAAGTAAAAATATGGCAAATTTGCTGTTTTACATAATTTTTCCATGTCTTTCTTGTGACAGTTAAATTCTAAACATAAGGGTATTCCCCCAACCTTGTCAATCCAATAGGAAAACAATGTTTTCCATGAGGTATTTTGACAGTTCAAATATTTCATTATCCATGAAAGACGCAATGCACTAACTCTAGCTTCCAGATCAATCATTCCCAACCCCCCACTTGTAACATCATTAATACAAATATTTCTTCTTATTTTTTCTGTTTTTGAGCGCCACAAAAGGAGTATAATAACTTATTAATTCTTTTGATGGCATCTTTGGGTGCTGGAACAGCAGTAGCCACATATACTATTTGTGATGCAGCTAGCATCTTTATAACTGTGATTTTCCCGTAGTACGTCAGATGACGCATTTTCCACAAATCTAAAATTCTTTTAATCTTGTCAATTTTTCCTTCCCAATTTAGTGTTTCTACTTCTTTTATATTCATCCCTACATAAATCCCAAGAAATTTAAATGGATCGTTTGAAAAAGCCAATCCTTCAATTTCATTTGCATCACATCTTTGTGAAAGCTGCATTATTTTCGATTTATCCCAATTCACCAAAATACCAGCATATCTGCCAAATTTTTTTATTTCGTCCATTGCATGTCTCACTGACGCAAGTGAACTGAGTGTCATTACCGTGTCGTCTGCATATTGTGCAATTTTAATTTCTGTTTCAAGTCCTTCATGATTTTTATCTAGAACTTGTATACCTTTAATATCTTTATTTTGATTCACCTTTAACGCTAAGATTTCTGCAGTAATAATAAATAACAATGCTGATAGTGGGCATCCTTGCCTTACACCTTTCTCAATTGTGAAATTTTCTGAGAGCCATCCATAATTCATAACACTACCACATGCATTGTGATATAGTGTGCGAATCCATTTTATATATGTATCTTTGAACCCAAATATTTCCAACGTTTTAAAAAGAAAAGAATGATTAACATTGTCAAAAGCTTGTTTGAAATCGATAAACATAATAATACCCGGAACATGTTCTGACTCACAATAGTCTATTATATCTTGTATAAGACGTACATTTTCAGTAGCTGACCTTCCTTTCATAAAACCCGACTGATCGACCGATACTATAGTATACAAAATAGTATATAACAATGATAAACATGTGTGATATTATGAACAATGATAAACATGTGATAACGCAAAAAATAAACATATTTACAAATCAAGGCGAACTGGGCAATTTACCCTCCTACCGCTACGAGTGTGCCTAACAACATTGCTTGCCTGTGAGCTATCTTTGACTGTATTACCATTACATCTACCCTTGTGTCTTTAGAAACATGTGAAATAATTATTCTCACAAAATTTGGCTAATTATTGTAGCTAGCAAGCGTCAGTTGTATTACAAACCTTATCCATGTGCACTTCACCTGATCTTAAGCTACAACCACCCAAGATTTTTGGTATATACATTTTTCTCTCATTTTGAAAGAATGGACACACACAAATATAATGAAATTCATCACCAATATCTGTTGATGTACAAAGTGGGCATTGTAAATCATGTACTACAATTGCATCAAATCTGCCTTTATTAACTGGTAATATATGTGTTCTGCATCAAAATTTACTTAAAGTTATTTCTTCCTTCTGACATAATATATGCAGGTACTTTTCATAAACCAACTTATTCTTAAACATCCTATAGTTCGTGCATATACTAGTTGACCAAGTAGCTGTACTCCATTCCTGAATAGACATGTCAGAAAGCCTGGTTTTTATAGTATTCATAATCCAGGCAGCACTATATCCTTCCCCTTGAGCTCACCAGACGTTCCAAAGTCCTGCATAATCAAAACTGTCTGCAAGAAACTCAACCCATTGTGACTTTATATTAACTAAACTTTGTCCTTCACTTTGCAACTGCAACTGATTTTTAAAAAGAATCAATGAATATCTTGATTACTTCTCTATAATTAATCTAACCCAATATCCAATCATTCTACACTTAATTTTATCCACTATTTACGACGTCCAGTTTCACAATAAACCATGCAGTTAATAGGTGTACACTTATTTACAAAGAATATCGTTCTTTAAAAAAATTCTTTGGAGAACTTCAAGTTGATCTATACACTCATAGCCCCAGACCTCAGCACCACATAATACATAATATTTGGCAAAACTGAGCGATCAAATAAATGATATTGTGTATCCACAGATTTTGTGCATTTTTTTGTTTACTAACTTACATAACAAAGCCTACCTAGCTCATGTGACCTGTTCATCAATTGCTTTTTAAAATTACCATTATAATTAAACGTCATTCCTAAATATACAAAGTCCATGATAACTACAAAACTTCTGCTTATTTGAGCTCTTTTAAATGCTATTCTATTTTTTCCGGCTACTCTACTACCTTTACTACTACTACTACTACTACTACTATTACTGCTACAAAAACTACTACTACTTCTAGTTTTACCACTGCTGCTACTACTACAACAACAACTACTACTACAACTACTACTATTATTACTACTACTACTACTACTACTACTACTACTACTACTACTACTATTACCACTGATGCTGCTACTACTACTACGACTTATAATACTACTACTACTACTACTACACTACCACTTATACTAATACTAATAATGTTGAGACTACATCTACTACTACTACTACTACTACTACTACTACTACTACCACCACTACCACCACTACTACTACCAGTTCTATTATTAGTATTACTACTCCTTTACTACCTATACTACTGCAGCTAATAATACTTATACTGCTAATGCTACTATTCCTACTACTACTACTACTACTACTACTACTCTTTCTACTGCATTAATACATTGTAATTATTCGTTCAATCCCACTTGCATGAAACGATTCTGAATGACCTCTGATTCTAAGCAAAATCCACGATCTAGCTCATTCTGCAATCATAATTATAAACCTTTAGGTTGGAAATGAATCACATGACTCTTACAAGTCAATCGCATTCGGTGGAATTCGAGATTTCAAAAACCGTTTTCCCAACGGTTTTTTTAAAAACACTACAGTCAATTGGGAAAAACGAGTATAGTAAAACCGGTCACTCAAAGATTTTTGTTCTTTTGAAGCACTTCATGATCATTTTGAAGCGCAATTTTTCATCGGGCTTCAATATTACACCATTTCACAAACACTGATATAACGTAGGGTCATGCATCTCAGATTTATAAAATTGGAAACATTGTTAAACGATGCCTTAAAAAAAAAAGTATTTTGCAATTTTAATTTTTTCTAGAAATAAGGTTTCAGTGCTGTATTTTGTCTTTGTAATTTACACAACATATCTTATTTTCTTCTATTGCTATGGCCATTAGAGGGGTAAAGGGAGAGAGAGAGAGAGTGAGTGAAAGAGAGGTAGACGGATTCTGGAAAGAGAGAGTAGGGAATATTGCGAAAAAACCCGAAAGGAAGGAAGAGTGTGTGTGAGTATATGAGAAAGAAAAAGAGAGAGAGAGAGCGAGAGAGAGAGAGAGAGAGAGAGGGAGTGGATTGTAGAAAACAAAACTGAGATGCCTTTTTAGTGCATTAACCTATTTTCAAATTTCAGCAAGATTTGATAAATTTGACATAGATGTGTAAATTCGAATCGCTTACAGATAAAAATGAGAACCCGTGATGAGATTATATCACGTGAAAGGACCTGTAATAAAATATGAAAAATGTTGATTATGTAGGGTAAAGAATTGTAAGCCTACACCATGATGTTATTGAATGACATAAATGGAAAGTAATTTGCACAATCTTGCTGAAAGTCACAAACAATGTACACAAACATAGGTACATGGGAATACACACAAAAGTTGACAGTAGTCAACCTTCTTTTCAATATACAATCATTTAACTATTCAATCAGACAACTGTTATTAAGCAATCACATGACTACTCTCGAGTATTAAATAATAATTCACATTAGTATGTGTTAGGTCCATGATTTAAGTGATTGCTTTATAAGACTGGTACTATTATAACAAAAGTCAAATTTGCTTTCTATTTTAATAATTTATATCGGCCAACGGTTTCAATTGTGAGTCTGCAGATGAATCCGCACACGCTTCTCTCCCTAGGGAGTATCCCAGCCAGGCACCACTTTACAGGCTTACGAGCGCACACATGCCAATTCAACTTTATTCGCAGCCATTTAAAGGAGCTACACAAAGAAAAATTCACTACAACTGATAATTATAACAAATTACATATGGATGGAAAGATTTTCTCTTGAAAAACACGAATAATTTGCTGAGAAAGCATATAGATATCATGGAAAGGCGTAAAATGCAATTTTCAAGACCCTTCTTTGACCCCCGAACGCCCCTGAACGTAAGCCAAACACACGAGCGTAGCGAGCTCTGAATAGTGACGTCACACACTGGACAAACAGCTCAGTACCGGCCGCATACCGGAGTCGCGCGTGTATTAGTCTGCAGCTAGCCAGCCGTGTCCCGTGTGTGACGTCACAAATATTGACGCTCTACAAAAGGACCGCTGAAGGCAGAAAATCTGGATCTCAAAAATAACATTTTTGAGAGTTGATTACTGCGGGCCCCAAACATATTTTGAAGAGGAGAGTTGTTGTATTTGATCAGTAAGGCTTCTCCTTCGCAATGATATGAGGTTTGCATCAATTCAAAACACTTTTGATTCTTCGTGTGTCTACTTTAACACCTGGGCGGAGATTAGCAAACGTAAATTCATGGACTGGACAAGTTGCCAAAGGACATTAGTGCCATTAGGAGGGACTCGAACCGCGGACCATGTGATCCACAGTCCGGTGACGTATCCACTAGACCACGACACATCAGTTAATATATAATAACATTCATCATTACCTACTAGCTCATCTGCCGCTTTACAAAATACATTATACATACTTATCACGCTCTAATCTTTGTACCCTTACACACATCATACACATGTATTGTATATTGACATAATACCATTATTCTTTTTTTAACCCATTAATCATGTACAAATATTGAATATGATACGGACACGTCACAGCATGTCTATCCAGCTTAAACACGGTTTTGCCGCAATAAAAACAACAAACAGTCGATTTTATGACTCGCCCAAAATTCATGTTCGTTTCATCATGTTTAATTGCAGTTATCTGTTATGTTTCTATAAAACATGGCAATCATTTACATGTTATTGAAGTCAAACAAAAGTCTTCGTGGATGTTGCAAATGTTTGTCGTTCCCCTGTTTATTAGCAAGCAAAGGAGATAATAAAATCTAGTATAGTTCATGAAGTTCGTGATCTAAACTAGATATTTTTTTGTCGTTTTCTTTCTTTGAAACGTTGTATCGTATTCCAAAAGAAATTTTCCAGAGATTTAATTTCGAACATTTCCCCAAAATAGTGCTCACAGGGAAATTTCCTGAATATCATGCCATTAACATTATTATCCTGGATTGGTATTGTTGTTGAATTTTTTTGTATTTGATTTGATTTCTGTAATTTTTCAAATATAAAAACCGAATAACAAAGAACATATAAACGTGAGATAAATACAAAATATACAAACAATGATAACTTCATGTCATTTTTTTTTTTTTTTACATATGTACATATACTAACGAAACTTAATATTTCTATAACATACTATTATAAATTTTAAATATTATCCAAACTATCAGTTGAAAAAAGTGCAGGAGACGGCAATCATAAGCGAAGCTTGATTAGGGTGGCGGCCTAAAAAAAAAAAAAAATGAAATATGACCTTTAAGTCCAAATGAAAGCTTTACATGTTTTAGAAAAGCTTAATGCTGGTTAATAAATGTACTGTATGACTTTGGTGAAAGAAATAGAAAGATATAATGATGATAACTTTTCATAAAGGATGCAACTGTAATTTCATAGAGATTCTTGGATCTTCGCTATTCTATGAGCGTGTCAGTAGGCCTTCATGAGTGTGGTTATGCGTATAGATGTGCGAGGGTGTGTGGTTGTGTGTCGGCGTGGAGATAGAGGAGATATAAGAGAGAGAGAGAGAGAGAGAGAGGAGAGGCAATATCTATCTCTTCCAAATTAGAGGCTAACCTTTACTATTTTAATGACTTGTCTGGTTTGGTTGGTTTAATCCTTTTTCAATTTGTGTTCCAATATGTCCACATGAAATCTCGAGGAGAGGTAACAAAATAAAAGTTTAAAACAAAAGCTTAGAAACATTTTCAACCAAATAGAAAACCAACGTATCTACAAACATTCATTAAATATTCATTTCATCATGCAGCAAACGTTCTGGATTTGACATGCATCAACTTCAACCCCATCTACGATACCAGCTCCTCAGCATCCTACGCCGCCATCTTGAATGGGGCTGACGTCACAAGCATGGTGTCCTTCCAGAGGTCGGTGGACTTGGTTACGGGGGACAGGCAGTCAACCTGGTGCTCGCTGGGTGATGATGATACAGGAGCATGCGGGTTGCCTCCAGGATCGACGATTGACTCATCGGGAAGAGTTACTTTCCAAAATATAGATCAAGATCAATTTGGTGTTTACGGATGCCGAGCGGAGAGATACAACTGGACGACTGAGACGTCCACTATATTCATCAGAAATGACGGTGAACAAAATTTAAAAATGATAATGACAACTATAATAATAATTATTATTATAATGATAACGATAATTTGTATTACCCGGGGTAGCCTCATCAGCATTAATGTTGTTCTCCCTAAGGGCCCTTCAATTATAATTCACACACTTATAGCCAGGGACCTACTTTACACAGTCGGTGAAAAGCAACAAATTTGGATCATTAGGGACTTTTAGATTTGCGTGGACTGATACGTGTGACGTCCTTTCAAGGCAGTGCATTAAAAGGACGTCGACCGTAGCAATCTGCATTGTCTTCGTGCGAATCTAAAAGTCCCTAATGTCTTGCCAGAGGACGTCAGGATATAAAAAGCATTTTATGTATATTTTATCATTGATAAGTGCAAAACTAAAGCTTTAAAACGCATAATGAGGGTTGTACATGATAATATTCCTACAGCATTGTTACTTGTGCATCATAAAGTACTCGACTTGAATTCTAGATGATGAAATATATTTTGTCGAATGGACAGTTATGAAAATGAGGTTTCGAAATCAAGAATACTAACCTGATAATAATAAGGGTATTTCTGGATTTTGTTCCATTTTGTTTATCTCAAATATACCAAATCCAGGGTTTAGGGGATGGGGGAAGCATGAACGTCCTCCCTGAATTCGCAACTACAGGGAGAATTTGAGTTTTGTTAATCATTAATTCAATACCATAAGGGTATCTTGTAAATGGTGCATACACACGTCAAGTGTACAAATAATAATTTGATATACTTTCATTCTATAATTGGTAACATTTATTCACTGGCGACTAGATGAAATAAATTGCTATCTTGTAACGATTATAGACTGTAATATTAATAAAAAAATACAAGAAACAAAATTATGAATACAATTAAAGCTCAAGTTCCTTCAACAAATACAACATAGTAACAGGGAATCGTTCGAGATAAAACATCAATTTTGATGTATTTTGTTCTCTTTCTTTAGCTCATTTCACTCCTGGTTACTTCACGGTGACAGTAAGTCTCGATGAAGAGGTTCGCCTGGTAATGACTCCTGGATCATCTAGTGGAACTGGTTCACTAGAATGGATATTAAATCACGAAGATGGTAGGCAAACTGACTTGTCTACTAGTGTTTCTGGGGATGCCCTCTACATCAGCAGGGCTAAGAAAGCGGACCATGCTGGGATTCACCATTACTACTATTCTTCCGCTCCAGATAGAGGAGGAATCGTGAAGCTTATTGTTAGAGGTAATCATGTCACCTTCTCTTCCAATGATCCAAAGATAATCACAAATTTTTTTACCTACCAATTATTTCGGTTGATTAAGAAACAAATCGTAGGACATGTAGAAACGAAGACGTTATTTGACTTGCAATTAACTTGACTTGATATTTGTTTCCAGCCATTTATGTTTACCTAATCCTATTTTATCAGGGAAGCTGTCTCGACGACACTTTTTTTTGTGTGTACAGCTGTGTATATATTTGTTACAAATGTTTTCCACGAAAATGGAATCTAAAACAAGAAAATTGAATTGAACTGAATTGAAAATAAGCTTTCGATGTAAATTGTGGTATAAATTGATATTCCGACTATTCTGGCTTTTTGTCGATATATGCCTTTTCAAAACTACAATTATGCCTGAAAAGCATCTTTGATATCTTCGTAATGATTTGCACCTTCATTTAAGAAAGTAGAGAACGAAAGATTGATATCATGTAATGTTCATTGTGTGTAGAGTTCTGAAGATTTTACTTTGTTTTTTCGTTTGTTTGTTACTTTTGTTTAATACAATTTTTGGACAATATATTTACGAGGTCCCTACAAATGCCTTTTTGTTAAATTATGTTTTCTTGATCCGTCAATGATTCACCTTCGGGGTGCAGGAATAATGTTTACACGACGATTAAGACTTGTTTTAATGGTTACAGCTTGTCTTGATAACCTATGGGGACCTGGCTGCCAGTATACATGTCCTACATGCTACACTGGAGGAGTCTGTGATGACGTGAGTGGACGCTGTGTGTGTCCACCTGGTTTCAGTGGCGACCACTGCCAAATTGGTAAGTGAAAAAGAGAATGGCGCAATTCTTGTTATTTACTCTCTGATATAATAACAAAAGAAGAAAAACATTGATTTTAAAGATAACATTATAAAGAATAGTAATTAGAACAATTGGTGGTGACAGCCATAACAATAATGGTAATAATAATACTTAATATAATAAAGATAATAATTATAATAATAGTTATAACTAGAAATTTAATTCGTCATGGGGACGAATTAGGTGGTCTGTTTTCAATTTTCATGATCATTGACAAGTCAAAAAGTAAAACAAATTGAAGAAAAAAAAATTGGTGGAGACGCCCGGACTCGATCCAGGTACCTCGAGGTCGAAAGTCAAGTGCGTTACCGATATACCAAAAAAATTCCCATAGAGATTACACGTAAACGGAAAATGGAATTCTCAAATCCCACTTTGTAAGTGAAATATGACCGTGATCCAGGCATCTGATCGAAAAATATAGTACATACTTGTGATAGCGTATTGTCTCAGCTACAACATAGTCAAAGCTCAGCGTAAACAAAGATAAAACAACGGAGATATTGCTCGCGAAAGATGAGAATGTAGAATCCAGTTTTGAGAAAAAGTCATGTCTCATAGAGAATACACGCAAAATGTGAAAAATTGACATGCCTCCTCTAATCGCAAAAATACGCCATGATACCATTGTCAAAATGAATTATTGTGGCAACTGCATTTGTAGAAAATATTCTAAGGTAGAACATATCAAAATTTGAAAGAAAATTGATTAATCTTTACAGAGATACAATAAATTTTCCAAAAATCTGCTGACGTCATAATATGCAAATTGATATTTTGAGTTCGGAGGCCATTATGATGACGTCATGAGTTAATTGAGGGTCAAATGAGACATGAAATCATATTTTCAACTCATGTTTTTTCTAACCATGATATAAAAATTGGGGTCAATGGACTATCTGAAGAGCTATTTTGATTTTTAAAATGGCATGTTTTTGATCAAATTTGCATTATATTGCCCATAGCAGCACGCGCGGATTTTGAACTTTGACGCGCGCTCACGGCCTTATGAAAGGTCAAGGGTAACTGAAATTAATGTAAATTGTCATTTACAGTAAGAGGAATTTAAATCATGTAAAAAAAATGAATTAGACCTTTTCCACGCGCTTTTAGCGCGCGCGATGCGCGCGGGGACACGTACGGACGGAAAATTTTGAAATGTTTAAAATGACCTGATTCGTACTCTCCTTTAAAAGTTAGGTAATTTTGAGCTTTTTAAAATTTTGACGCACACGTACGCGCGCGTCATGACCTTTATGTGACCTTTGATGACATGACCTGTTGACCCTTGACCTAACGTATATGTGATATGAATATGAATGACCTTTGCTTATTCATCATGAAGATATGATGGATAACGTGATTTCACAAAATGGCGCCTGGATGACGTCAAGATAACTTAATGACCTTGAAAATGTTCGTGTTACATGTACGTCTCATGACAATGGCCTATAATTGTGCCGTAATTTAATGAAATTAACTAAACCAAACTTGAGTTATCTTAGGAACAAAAAACGGGAAGAAATGAAAATAAAGAATAATAAGAAAGAAAGAAAATTCTGACGAAAACAATAGGTGATCTGTCGAAAACGACAGACCACCTAATAATGAGAAGAAGAATGAGAAATAGAAAAAAGAAAGAGAGAGAAGAAGAAGAAAACGAAGCTGCTACTAATATACTGCTACTACTAACTACTAATACTGCTGTTACTTCTTCTAACACTACTAGTGCTGTTTCTACTACTACTACTACTACTACTACTACTACTACTGCTACTATTACTACTACTACTACTGCTGCTACTGCTGCTACTACTACTACTGCTGCTACTACTACTACTCTTACAACAAAATGTTCAATGGTATACCAATGGTATACCATTCGGAAGTACCACTGAAAATACCCTACGGATACCATTCACAAACACCATTTAAATACCATTCAGATACCATTGAGATTATGCTCGCAACGTACCATTGGGCACCATTCATCTACCAGTGAAATACTATTCAACCTAATAATAATTTTTGGACGCTCATTTGCATAATCAACAATGGTAGATGAATGGTACCATTTACACCATTGAAATTTGAATATGAAATATGCAAATTTTGTACCATTAATCTACCATTCACCATTGGTATATATACCATTCACCATTCTCCGATGGTAGGCCAATGGTGTTCGGTGAATGGTATACCAATGGAACGACCAATGGTGGATGGTAAATGATTTATCAATGGTAGGCCAATGGTGGGTGGTGAATGGTAGGCCAATGGTGAATGGTATGTGAATGGTATGCCAATGGTGAATGGTATATGAATGGTAGATTGATGGTACAAAATTGGCATATTTCATATTCAAATTTCAATGATGTAAATGGTACCATTCATCTACCATTGGTGATTATGCAAATGAGCGTCCAAACAATTATTATTAGGTTGAATGGTATTTCACTGGTAGATGAATGGTGCCCAATGGTACTTTGCTAGCGTAATCTCAATGGTATCCGAATGGTATTTAAATGGTGTTTGTGAAGGGTATCCGTATGGTATTTTCAGCTAGTGGTACTTCCGAATGGTATACCATTGAACATTTTTTGTAAGGGTCATAAAATGCACTAAATTGACTTGTTGAAAGTGAGCCCTTAACAAATAACAAGAATATACATAACATATTATACATTGTAAGAAAAATATCTAAAAATTATTACAGAAAAAAATTAACAAAAACATAACAAAAACATCAAAATTTAAATTATCTGTCTCTGTCTCTCTGTTCCTCTCTTTCTCCCTTTCTCTCACCCTCTTTGTCTCGGAATTGTAATAATACGACAAATAATGTCTGTAAAAGTACAACAAATACGCACAACCTATGAATGCTTTTCTCTGTCATGTCTATTCAAAATTGTATACAGCATGTGAAGCTGGTAAGCTTGAACAGGGATGTTCTGGATCTTGCACTACCCTTGAATCTGGTCGGACTGACTGCAGTAGAGCTGTGTTCTGTCTCCCGGATCCGTATGGATGTTCGTGTGCTGCAGGATGGACAGGGTTACAATGTGACCAAGGTATAAAGAGAGAACCAGATGACATAGATAGATAGATAGATAACTGGTTTATTAATGAAAAACATCATTGCGGCATAGCCGAATTGCGATGATTTTACAAATATTCCTTTTTAAAAATGACATAAATACATTTGTACAAACGTTTAAAATACTTTGGGAAATATAAATTCAAAAACATATTGCA
Organism: Strongylocentrotus droebachiensis; assembly: GCA_035222895.1. NCBI lineage: Eukaryota > Metazoa > Echinodermata > Echinoidea > Camarodonta > Strongylocentrotidae > Strongylocentrotus > Strongylocentrotus droebachiensis. Next base: position 64,003 of record JAVYIG010004585.1, on the reverse strand, counting down.
TGTATTCAAACTGCATCAAAAATTGATATTATTGTTATTATGATAATACTGTGGAGTAGTAGGATATAAGTTTTAAAGTTTAAATTTTTAATGTTGGTAAGTCATACGGTAAAGAAAGTTTAGTATTAAAAAAAAGGTGCAGGAAGAAGATGAAGAAGAAGGGGAAAAAGGGAACAGGAGAAAAAGAAGGATAAGAACAAGAATAAAAATAGGAGAACAAGAAAAGGGGAAGAAGAATAAGAAAGGAAAGTAAAGAAAAAGAAACAAAAACAACATCATAATGTGTGAATTCACGTCCAAGGATGATTTTCAGTGCCCTTTTCTGGATGTTCTCAAGTTTTCGGACATGTTCCTTGGTGAGCCCTGGATTCCAAACGGGGAAGGCGTATTCAACCGTTGGTCTTATATAACTGTTGAAGACGGTCAGGAGATCACTTGTGGGGACTTTGTGATGCTTCAGTAGTCGAAGCATATGGAGTTTTCCATTTGTTTTCCTCAGCATCTCATTTACCTGTTGGTCCCACTTGAGGTTCTGCTGAATGAACACTCCGAGGAGTTTTACACTCTGCTGTTGCGCTATCACTCCTCCTCCAAGGACAACAGTTGAAGGGGGAGGGGCATCTCTCATGAAGCACACTTCCATAGATATACATTTCTGGGGGTTAAGTCTCATTTGATTGCGTAGTGACCAATCTCTCAAAGATGTTACGGCTGCTTGGATGTTGGAGTCCTTCCTTTGATCACGACACTCCAGGAAAGTGAGGTCATCCACATATTTGTACCTCCTAATGGGATCGACAATGTCTAAGGAAGCATCATTGATGATGGCTAAAAACACAACTGGGCCGAGTTTTGTGCCTTGGGGAACACCGGCAGAGATTTCAGTCCATTAAGATATGGCTGTGTTGTGCCTCACACACTGACGTCTACCCATCAGAAAGTCTGATATCCACAAGACAAGAGATGGGTTCACATTGAGAGACAAAAGCTTTTTCACAGCTATGTTTTGATCGATGCGATCGAACGCTTTGCTGAAGTCAGTTAGTATCAAAGTGGATGTTGTTTTTGGTTTATCAGAGTTCAGACATAGATGGTGAAGAATGTCAACAAGACAATGGACAGTAGATAGACCTTTCCTGTTTCCAAATTGCTGTTGGTCAAGGTACGAATTCATATCCTGCATTGTCCATTTTGCAATAAAGCTCTCAGCTACTTCGGCGAACTGGTCCGTAAGTGAAATTGGGCGGATCGCCTCAAGGGTAGCTGGTGTTGACTTCGGAACTGGCACAACAGTAGCTCGATTCCATTGCAAGGGGACACGGCCGCTTTGATAAGATGAGTTAATAATCTTTGTCAGCGGCACACATAGTTCCAATGCGAACTCCTTTATCAGGCGCCCGGATATTCCGTTAGGGCCACAAGCCTTTGAAGGGTTAACTGCTTTGAGTTCTTTGAATACTTCCCATGGCTCTAGCAATGGACATGGACGCGCGGGTAGGTATGACGGTAACTTGGTTCTGTCTAACGGGGATATGTCACTGGCAATACTGACGAAGTGCCCATTAATAATATTGGCAATGGTAACATGGTCATCACTGTCCACATCTGGTAAGACCAGTAGTCATAGTGCGTATTCCCCTGTACCAGCCAGCTGGGTCACTTTTCTTCAGATGTTGGATGCGTTCTGAGTAATATACACGTTTCGCATCTTTAATCTCCCGTTTTATTTTGTTGCTCCAATGGCGAGAGAGTGTTGTGTTTCCATCAGTGAATGCCGCTTGACGTTTACGTATCATTACTTTAATTTCTGGATTCATCCATGGTTTATCATCTATATGGAACTTGACAGAACAAACAGGAAAGTACGTGTCTATTGCTGTATTGAGTGTAGTGTAAAAAACGCAACACTGCTCACCGACGTCTTCCGATTGGTCCAGTTCGGCCCAGTCGTGTTCACACAACCATCTACCAAAAGCCCGGATGCTGCTGTCCTTCATGGGTCTTTTTGTTCGTACGAACGTTCTATTTGGTGGGGGGGGGGGGGTGTGATTCACGGGGCCTCCATACCACGGTTGAGTGATCGCTGTTGCCAATTGGAGCACAGATCTCAACATCTTCATACAACGATGCTATGTTTGTCACTATTTTGTCCAAGATATTGTTTCCCCGCGTCGGCTTATTAACCAATTGGGAGAATTTCTTGTTCAAAAGTAATTGGTCAACATTCAGTTGGTTGAAATCACCCAGGACAACAAAGGCAGAATTAGGGTGATTTGTGAGGATATTGTCTATTGTACTCTCAATGTGTCCAATCATCCGTTGTGCAATTGCTTGATCTTGCTTTGGGTAGTAAATGACGGCAATATAGATCTCAGATACACAGCGTGGGAGACGAGCTGGTCGCACTTTAGCCCAGATTACCTCAAGTTCGAGTGGAATTTCAATTTCAGGGACATGGCTCATGTTCATAGAATCCCTAACATTAATAGCCACTCCTCCTCCAGTTTGATTAATCCTTGCCTTGGATACAACATTATAACCTGGTATTGATACATATTCAAGTGGCAGGTCATCTTTGTACCAAGTCTCAGTCACAGCCACAATGTCATAACGATTGTTAATCACAATAGCTTCAAATTCGTCAAATTTATTATTATTATTAAGCGACCTCGCATTATTCAGAAAAAAAGTTGGCAAACTTACTGGATATCTATTTGTCCTCGTAGGTATTTTTGATAGCTTCGACGTGTCAACAATCCTATGTTTAACTGATTTTAATGGACGGTAACCAACAATAACGTCAATATGGCGTTGTAAATTGCGTCCGGCATGTCGTCCTCGGCGTCGTCGCAAAATTCCTAGGGATTTAATAGTTTCATGAACATTCGAAGGAACAGCAACTCTTTCACCATAGTCCCTTATTCTCAGTAATTCTTGACTACTATACTGGGTAACTGGGATGTGCTTACTTATAGAGGCGTTCTCGGATTCCAGTTGTACATGGGCTGTGGTAGCTGGTAGGCTGTGGTCTGCACAAATGGCGCCCTCAACATGACATGACGGTTATCATGGCGATGTTTGCTTGGCAAGCCGTAATCTTGGAACGATTGCTGCATTTGATGTGATTTCCCTTTTGTTAGATATTTATACATGTACCGTAGCCATGGTTAAATATGAAATGGAAATACATTATAGTCACACTACATTTGATAAATATGATGAAAACGATTACAACAACAATAATAGCAATAATAAAATTGATGATGTTGATATGTTATTTGTTATACATACCACTAGTGTGTTATTTATTTACCACTACTTATATTTATATACCACTATGGTTCTCCATAGGGGTCCACTGATGAAGATGATCATGATGATAACAACAACAACGATGATAATAATAATACTACTAATGATAATGATAATGATAGTGATGATTGTAGTAATGACAACTATAATTTAAAAAATATAGAATAATAATGTTGATGATAATATTAATTTCATAACATTCTTCAATATTATTGAGCACATATCTACCATCATGACCATGCAAGGTGCTCATGGTGCTCCAATATTACCCAGGCACTGGCTCGACTACACACATTGTTGGTCCTCACAACATTCAATGGATTCTTCATTTTTTCGGGGGGGGGGGGGTGGGGATCGAATAATTATTTTATGGGGTAGTGAGTTCCCATAACCTCCCCTCCTTTAACCGCTACTGATCCTCGTTTCCCCTCGCTGTTTATCTCTTTTATTTCCTTAAAGCATGTCCTGTTGGTTCCTATGGTGCAGGATGCACTGAGACATGTCACTGCGTCTCTGCAGGATCATGTGACTCTGTTACGGGGGCCTGTTCTAATGGTTGCGAAGATGGCTGGATTGGAGATCAATGCCAAGGTAAAGGAGCATAAAGAAAGTGCTCAAATTGGAATTGTGACCGTACCTACGTTGTACTGATGAAGGCTATTCAGAAATTGCATAACGAATGAAATGTTATGGGGTAACCTAGTTTGCAGACGAGCCGAAGAAAGAATAAGGTCCTCAAGGTTTCACATTTTCCTACACTTTCTACAGTTTACAAAACAACAACAACAAACAAAAAAGGGAATTCGCCGACTTCAAAAGGTGGCATTTTTTAAGTTTTAGTTTTCAGTTTCAGTTTCAGTTTCATTATTAATTTCCAACAGAGCAGTAATTTTTTGACAGAAAATTTAATACATTTTACATGGTTTAAAGTTATAAAATAGAAAGTATACATAAATATCCAGTATAATATTTTTTTTTAAAGTAATAAACCTGTGGAAATGGAGGGATTCACTGAAAAGCAGAACTTGTAAAATGTGGAACCCTTAAAATAATGCAAACATAATTTTTGTGACATGTAGGCCCTAAATATATTGACCTGAAAAAATAGATATGTACATAAAGTGGAGTTATGTCATCTCTATCTATAAAACAAAATGTAACAATCTTTATAGGTATATCATGAACTATATGTTTTTTTGTGTGGAAAGCAAACAATTTCATCATAATCAGTTAATCTTTTATATTTTTTTTATTTGGGTGAGGGTGTAGAGGCGTGCTGAGAAAAATACTGCAAGCAATTCTAATTACAAGAGAATACATGTTTTTAGTTGAAGTCTATTTTATGTTATTTTAAATATCAGAGCACTTGTAATGATTATGTAGGTACCAAACATTGATACTGTGTCGTTCTTTTTTTGGTCATTTAGTAATCGCAGGTAATTTTGCAAATATGGGGTAAAAACCATGCAATACAATGCTAATCATTATTTGCCTGTACACCCTTTCGAATTTAAGACGTTTCTATTTATACGCAAAATATGTTATAGATTATATGGGAACACTTCTTTGACTTTTCAAGTTGAGATATCAATTGTATCATTGTGTACTTTAAAAATATTGTTATCTGGAGAACTACTTCGCGGTTTCACATTTTATTTTCTACTGCAGTGACTGTTTTGGACATCACAGCCTTCTCAAGTCAAGGAGGTGTCCATGATGCCACGACTGGCACTAATTTCCTTGGTATATTCATGATTGGGGCTAGGGCTGTAACCGGAGATCTTTCCGTGACGTATAACATCCGACGAGAAGTCGACACGGGACCAGGAGAGACTGGTCACGGAGCTTACGTTAGGGTTGATGGCGATGCAATAACACCAACATGGGTAGACACAGGGCTGCCTTCAGGAACAGGGTTTACTGACAGTGACCAAACAGCGCATCGCTCGTTAAGAGCTGTACTGGATAAAACGAGTGGCGGAGATGCACGTGTTGGTGCATACCGAATGTCCGTCGATTACAAGGGATGGACCGAGCGAAATGTCCTGCTGAACGAGTTTCGCGGTGGTATGGTTGTTTGATGCATTTTATATGACTTGATTTTTAGTTTTTACATCTTATTGCCGCTTTACAAAACAAAAGTCAGTTTTAGCAGATTGCACAGATTTGCAGATGTCACAAGTAATTGATGCGTTGTATTCATTGAAAAGAAGGGTCTAATTTGTATTTAACTTTGTTGATGAGGTAGATTGATATTTTCGGTATTTTAACGTGTTTAAAAGTATTTATGCGTTCATGTAGGAGAATGGACTCATTCACTCCAGATTATAATCATGCACTGGTCCCATTGGTGTTAGACGGATTTTGTATCACCTAATTTTGTGTGAGAAAGCAATTCCGACACAATCGCAACTATTTTTGAAAAACTCAACCTCAGGCAAATTCAATATATAACCTTGTGCTTCACCTATTGCAATGTGCGAACATGACAATGGTGCATTACGTAATTCGAACATAATTCTATGGGATGTACAAAAGTATAGATATTTTGACTGCTGTGAGAGGAATAGCTGTTTTATAGGCTCAAGGGGATGTTGCATCCTGATATCACCCCGAGGTTTATCTCCATATTTCGAAAGGGGCGTCATCTCGTCTTTACATGTAGATATAGGACTAGCTACAATCGACATCGGCGGTCGTCTGCACTGTGTTTGTAGCAACCAAATTAATCGCACAAAAACTGTAAGGTCGCCGCGCTCCGCACAAACTAAGTTTTAACACGCAAACTAATGGGGATCGAAACTATTTTCATGGGAATATCACTCATGAACTATTGACCAATACTGGCATTGTTCGTCTCTTTAAGGGAATGGCTAAAATCGCGACTGCAATTTCGTCCAATAAGATGACTAGATTTCTAAAGAGAGGTATATAATGTGTTGAAATTGCCCCGAGTTGATTTTTCGAAGATAGTTGCGATCGTGGTTTTCATGCTAAAAGAGTTTCAGTGAAAATGGATCAGTTCCACGATTAAGATGAGCCTACCATACCAGAAACTACATTACCAAATATGTGAAGGTTGTATATACGGACTATTTAGGCTTAAGTAACTCTTAGACAACAGAAGTGTTGAAGCGTTTCTATTACAATTTTAGAATACAAAAAGTTCATGTACATTAAGCGCATGCAACCTATGATATTCTTCTTCTTTATCGTCAGATTCTAATTCAGAGGTTTGGCCTGAGAAATTATCAATTACGGTAGGAATTGGTGAAACCGTCACTCTCGGCGTCTCAACGACACAGTCTGTAGACACTTTTTTGAGATGGCGACTCAACGGAGGAAGTGAAATCACCGAATGGAATGGACTGACATCAGTTACCATCAATGACGTCAGGAAGTCAGATGAAGGAATCTACGAGTGCTACGTCGAGGGTAACAGAGACACAGGAAAGCACGCTATTCTTAAGCTCATCGTAAGAAGTAAGTAAACGAAGATTGGTACCGTCATATTTCAAAACCTGTACACTTCTTAAACATTCTGCCGACTAACTGCACGGATTACATGTTGATTTTACGAAGTTTCATAAAAGGTTTATAATTCCGAAGGTTCATAATTCCGAGAATGACAAGACACCCTGAAGGCCTATCGTATTTTTGGAATTAGAAATATTACGAACCGGAATAACAAACGCTATTTCTATTAACCCTATTTCATTTTTCGAAAAATTGAACATTATATACCTCACTTTAGAAATCCAGCCATCTGATTGGTTGAAATTGGAGTCGTAATTTTAGCCCTTCCCGTAAAGAAACGTAAAATATAAAAACCGGACAATAGTCTTTTGAAAAAAAGCCCCAAAGGCACTGTTCAAAAGACTATTGACCGGTTTGGGCATTTGACGTATATGCGTGCAATCTCAAGGGAAAGATTTTAGCACACAAATTCGAGTGGTGCGCGATCAGACACCCTATTATTGACTAAATCTCAATAGCGTAAACAAACTTGATTACCATGATTTTAAAGTCGCACGTTTATTCCAAGACCCTTTTCGGTATATAAAAGTTATAATGACTTTTTTAATATTCGAGGCATAGTTGTTTTTATAGGCTCTCGGGGAGGTTACATGATCGTGCTATCACCACTCGGTGCGCCTCGGGTCGATAGCACGATCATGTAACCTCCCCTCGAGCGTATAAAACAAATATGTCTCTCATAGCAGTCATTATTACTATACCATTTCACTTTCGGATTTATGAACCATCGCATAAAAGAACCTTCTGAATAACACAACAAATGTTAGGAATAATGAATCCCCTGAATGGAAAATTTGTTTTTCGAAATTACAAATTTTCGGAATTACAAACCGTCGGAAAAGTGCCTCCTATATCAGCACATTGCAAACGATTCATCAAAGAATTATTTTTTCTCGAATAACGGCGCATATTAAAATATCAGATGCAAAAATTATTCGCACATACACTTATATCCTTATTTAATTTTAATCTACATCATCAAATACATTAGCCTTTTCCGGATGCCCATAGTAGAATATAAGTTGTAAACATTTTTCACAAATTTGTGTTAAATTAAAAACAACATGATATAAGCAACATTCCACTAATACAGATAGGTACACCACGTATGCCTAGCTTCCCCTGTCGTTCTCGATCTTGAGCTCGCATTAGGATTGGATTTAACCGCCATCATGGCCACCGTTCACACTAGGTCTAAGCTGCAGTGTATTGCTGAGCCGTCACGTTTGTACCAGATGATTAAATGTCATGATTTGTCTTCCTACTTTTCTGTTTTTAGGTTGCCCATCTTCCAAGTACGGTCTGGATTGCTCACAGAACTGTCCCGTGTGTTACGCTGGTGGTGTGTGTCATGACGTCACGGGAGAATGTGTATGTCGAACAGGATTCCAAGGAGTTAACTGTGAAACAGGTAGGTATTATTTGGTAACTTGTTTCTTTTTACTCAATCAATATTCGTCAAGTACAATTGATTAATTATAATTTCATAGGAACTGATGTACTGATTAAGATTTTCCGTTCTTGTATTTTTTTCAAAGAACTATACGTCGTAATTATTCCGAAATAATCGAATTGCAAAATCGTGTAGTATTGTAAAATCGTTTAGGATTTTGTTACGTTGAGATTTAAAAAAAAAAGTCATTAAAGACCCCTTTGGAATTTAAACATTAAGTAGATGAATTACATATCCAAGGAAATTTCATAAAACATAGATTACAATAATATCAATAATATATACTTTTTTTTATTAGTGTATGTCAGAGAAGTAACGGCTTTCTGAAAACTTAAAATCTAAAGCTTTGAAAAACGAAAGTTGTCGACCTGGAAACTAGCGATATATCGGCTTGATGGCATCAATTTATGTGGAGTATACGTATTTGCAGTGAATTTATATAATTAAGCAACGTTTATCGCCTCAGATGTATAGGAGAGCCGATCAGATTCACTGTTCACATGTTATGTCGTCATCGCAACTCTTGCAAATTTGACCCCTGATGACCTGTAATTTTTAGGGGAGTGGAAAATGTGGTTGGAATTTAAATTTGTTCATTAATGAAATGCAATTATTTGCTGTTCCTTTCTACTTGTATTTTATATCGATTTGAAGTTGTTTATTCATGGGCACTACCGCAAATATCTCCTCTGGCGCCCTCTCAGGTCAGCTGTAGGACTATCTGTGAAGTGAAATGATGTTACATGCCATATATAGAAAATTAAGGCATTTGAATAGCCATGCTTTTCAGGGAACATCTTTTGTATGATGTCCTTCCACACTTGCATAAACCAATGATAACGCTCACAACTTATTGTTCACCACTTCCCAGAACTCATCCTTCTCTTTAAGTGTAACAAATAATCTTTCTTTTCTTCTTTGTTTTCATGGTCATGCAAACGCCATTCCATTCACCAGCCTGTGGTGACAATAGCTGGGGGAAATCCTGTTCTGTGGTTTGCTCTAGTAGTAACCCCGGCTGCCCAAACCGGTTATTTTCACCACCAAACCCTGTCGGGATGGCTTGTATCAATGGATTTGGAGGAAACAGGTGTCAAACAGGTATGTTAAAGCATAGATATCATACATACAAAGTTACAGATGACAAATAAAGAAGTGATTTTGGTTGTCAAGGCGCCAAACTTAAAAATGGACGGGAAAATGTTTTTTGTGAAAGTTTTAGATAAATAGTAGTTTAAAATAACGTTCTAAACACAAAATGTTTTCTTTTTCTTAAAACTTGCTTGGTTGACTTAGTATTGCTCTTACCCTGTTATGATAATAATCTAAAACAAAGATTTCCCCTATCTAGTTGATTCATACATTTTCATAATTTTGATTAGATATGTAATTTGCCCATTAGTATAATGGAATTAAAATAACAATAAATTAACGGCTTTCTGGCAACATTTTCCTTTAATTGGCAGTGTACAGCAGACATGTATATTATCTATTTATAACGCATCATTTGTATGTTACTTGACATTTCCCTTTTGATTTCTGTCGTTATTATAAAAACTGCATTAGATATTGCTTTGGCTTTCTCTACAAATTTCAGTTTAGCTTCATAAACAGCACTGTTTTTCGTTGTTGCAATCCAACATAAATTTAATAGAAAATGTCCATAATTCATAATGTTTCAAGAGAAATCAAAATACAATTTACTCTGATGTTTCTATCTAGCCGAAAATGGAGTCATATTTTGTTGTTCTAGAGCACAAAAGTATATATTTTGTATATACCTATTACAAGGTGTCATCAGATGGCTAGTGAAGATGAGTATGGATGTTACACTTATGAAAAATGTCAAATACTAATCATTGACACAATCTTTTAATGTTTCCCAAAAGCTTGCACCGGTGATCATTTTGGTGCTAGTTGTGAACTGGAGTGTAACTGTGATGGTACGTGCGACCGTGTGAATGGATGTGGAGGCACATGTTCAGACAGCTACGAGGGTAACTTCTGTCAAGGTAAGCTTCAGAGGGTGTTTCGTGATCGTCCTTACCGAGGATTTGATTTCAATGCGATCTAATGGGGATATCATGTCTCTGCATGCCGTACTTAAAGCTATACTGAACGGAAGAACTTTCTGCCCTAGCGTTATATTTAGTGCACAACGTCATCTCATGGTAAACTTGCCAACAGTGCGTAACCCGCTGATCTCTACATTACGTTAGAGTGAGGAGTTAAGAGGAAGTTATGGAATCATACTGCTACCTGAGATGGCGCTTGAGAAAGCACTTGTAGTGGGTTTAATCATGGACCCTATTACAGGGTCCATGGTTTAATCCACTTACCATGTATGGATAGAAATATGAGGGCAACATTAATGAATTTGTGGTAAAATGCGAAATAAATATAAGCCACTACATTTTGTATAATTCATCTCAATGCATGCATCATAAGAAAAATACAAACAATAATTTGAAATTCATATATATATTTGTATGGTCATTTTTTTAAGATATTCAAAGTGTAGTGCAAAAATAGAATGTCGATATGCCAATTATCTAATATTCATTGTCACAAAAAAAAACCTACAGGCAGCATCGTTTAATGACATGAAACGTTAATTTCCTTTGGCAACATTTCGTTTGAAAGAAACAGTTTTGTATCAACATGTTCTTATCATAATTATTGGACGGCAATTTGGTCACAGATGTCCAGAACATTATTATGTCACTCACATATCTTTTTATGATTTTGCTTTGTTTGCTTGTTTCTTTTAGCCTTGGAATCAGACCGCTCTTGTCCAACCGCGTATTTTGGTACCCTGTGTAGCTATCCATGTCATTGTGCTGGTGGTGTGGACTGTCAACGGACCAATGGTCATTGTCTGAATGGAGTCACGTGTTCTGAGGGATGGGCAGGATCAGACTGTCAACAAGGTAAGAAAAGGCGTTTCTGGGAAAGAAGGGAAATTTCTAAAGGGAAGAGAGCAGAACTTGCAGGCATACAGGATGAAGCGATTTTTAAACTCGGGATAAATTTAGTCAATCATATGTATTTAGTTTTGGTGAGCCCTTCCCCTCCCATTTTGTCACACGCAAATTCATGTTTTTACTGGCTCGATAAAACAAAGAAAAAATAGATGCCAGTTTAACAATTCTGTTTCCTACGATCTAAACTAGAAAAAGAACCCCACGACAATACTTTCATTTTTTCATGTGACCATTGAAATAATCTTAATGAGCCTTTATTTTCTTCTACTTCTTTTGTCTTGTGAATCAGTACCGTTACCTCATCACATATTGCCAATGTGCCTTAGATCTTTTTGAGTGCGGAGGTGGTCTTTCGAGGTAGTATTTGCAGTGGATGAAATTGAAAGTTTGATAAACACTGCATTATTATTAGAATTATGTTATATTGCTTGACAGTATGTGGACTTTCTTCTGTAATAACCATATCTGTTTGCACGCCCAAATTGATGTTCGGCGTTTCAGCCAGTTTCTGTCGCGAAGCAGTTCCATCACAAGAACTATAAATCACATTTATACATCCTCACCCATGCACACAAGACACTCACACTCTAAATTACAGGGATTTAAATTTAAATCTATAGGATTTATTTTTAAATCTTTCATGTACTGTAGGTAGGGACCAATCGATGTGGATTTAAAATTAATCTTCGCTAGGATTAAAAAGTTTTAATCTGTAAAGGATTAAAAAATAAGTTCAAAAGATTTATAATAATAATAATAGCCTAATAGTCCACTCCAAATTTTATTAAACCGAAACGGAAATTCTTTTTGCCCGATTGATCGTGAGCCCGGCAGCCACTGAGCAGCGCCAGATCGACGTTGCTCTATCCCTTATTGTTGAACGCCAAACAAGGTAGCAACAACTCCCATCTTTTAACGTCTTTTGGTATGACGCGGCCGGGGTTCGAACCCACGACCTCCCGGTTGTGAGGCGGACGCTCTACTGACTGAGCCAACACTCCGGTTGTATTATAAATCTTTCTAGATTAAAATTAACCCAAAGTATTCCCGCTCGCATGATGTCACATGTCATGTGACAAAATCTTATCGCCAGGATTGGTCAACTTTTTTTAATCTTTTGGGATTGAAAAAAATATATTTGAAACTCGGATTAAGAACCAGTTTAGCAATCTTTTAAGATTAAAAATCAATCTTTATGGATTTAATTTCATTCAAATCCGGCTTAAGATTTAAATTTTAAATCCCTGTAATTTAGAGTGCACCCACACGCTCATCCATACACGAACGTAGGCCTATATATGAATATATATAAACATGCATATCTATGACATTCTCGCATTATGTCGCACACATTCAATCCGCACGATCTTAATAGAGCACTGTGGGTGGATCAAATACCAATGCACTAATACACAAATACGTCCAAGAGAGTATTCAGAAAACTTATATCAGAAAAATTTTATCAACCCAAACAGCTCTTCCAAGCCTGCTTGAATCACCTTGGGTGTCTGATGTCACCAAAGATTCGGTCCTGCTCATTTGGAATGCCTGGACAGATGGTTACGACTATGGCAATGGCCCTGTCCACTCCTATCAGTTGGACTACTCGTGGACTGACGATAAAGACAACACTGGTGACTCCGAAGAAACTTCAATCATCACTGGAGATAGTACTGCTGAAATCACAGGGCTGTTCGGTTTCAGAGACTACGATTTCTACGTCAGTGTTAGAAGAGAGGTCGAGGGTCAGGTTGTTGCCGGTGTAAGGAGTGGTCAAATCTGTGCCAAAACAGATTGTGGGGGTAGGTCTATTCATTAACGAGTCCAACAGTCTTTCATTATCTTCATACTAACGTGATATCCATGCATTAACTACTTCCAAATCGCTATGATGTCATGAAGGGAGAGTGCGGGAGAGGCCATATCTCCTTTTCAATCACTCCCTCTACTGTGTCTTCTTTGTTACAGATGTAAATGTCTCCCATTTTGAAAAAAATCTTAACGAACTTTAAAACCATTTTTGTTTCATGTTTCAACTCGGTTGCCCACAAGAAGGGCCTTGATGCCATTAAAACATGTCTCCTGTGGGTAGCCGAATTTATAAATCTCTTGATAAATTTACGAATATAATAATTTCAGCTTTTATTATGCATGGTTGGGTGAAAAAATTTCGACAGGTTAAACAAAAAGAAGTTAATATTCATCATAATTACCTATAGCTTCTAGGCAGCTTAATTGCCGCGAAGTTTGAGCAAACTATCGTGCGGCGCGGTAGCTTGATAAAGTAACAGTTTGGAACTCTTTTCCGATGCACAAAGGGATATGTAATGATTAGATCATTTTTCGTGAGATACTATATTGCCTGTACTGAACTGAGTAGTTTCCTGGTATCTCCCTCAAGACCATTTAATAGTATATAATTTTATCTACCATTTACACCACATGAAACACTGCATAATCTTAGCGTTAATATTTTGGTCTTGATTTCAGCCCCGCTATTGGAACCAGAAATCCTTTCAACAACCGTGAATGGAATCGACAGTATCACTGTGGAATGGAAGGTAAGTTGTGGAAATGACTCTTGCAACTTGTTCTGAATATATGTGTATATATATATATATATATCTAATACAGACAGTGACTGTGAAATACATACTCCCAGGCTATAAGAACACTTTAACAACAATAAATCATTAAAATATTAGTTTCCTAATGAAGTTTCAAGCATAAGGAAGTAAACAATCGTTAACCTTTGACCTTTCTATACCTAACTGTGCAGATCCCTGACACACCTTCGTCATCTTGGCTCCAATGTGATTCATCAATGTTTAGCTACAACCTGACCTATTGGCCTCTGGAAGATCCCACTAACTATACAACCATTCCGGTAGATAGTACATCAGATATAGTTGTCAAAACAATCGATGAGTTGGAAGTCTGCACCGAGTACGAGATCTTCATTGTCGTTGTTAATTCAATCGATTTAGCAGGGCCTGCGGATCAGACTACAGCGATGACTGACAAAATACGTGAGTATCTGCTTTACACTTCAATTTAGGGAACATAACCTTGTAGCTATGAGAATTGTCACTTTTTTAAACATTTTTATTTTTATATTTGATTATCATTGATACGAAAAAAATTGTTTTGACAGTTTTGCCTTTGGTCAAGATGAAATGTTTAATTTTTGCTTATTTGTTAAAGAAAAAATACAAATAATATACAAATATGCACAAATTACAGATATACAAATACATAAATTACAAGAAATGCTGGTTTTAATTTTCATTTAAAGTCTGAGACAAAACTTTGGTTCTGTTCCGTTCCTGCTATGGCCATTTCACGTGTTACTTCTCTGTCGCAAAGTTCATAGAATGTTCTACAATAATATTTTAGATGCTGCTTGTAAGTATCGGTTGCATGGTGATGTACATGTAGATATACATATATTTTCAGGACTCCTCAATCCTCCCCCTCTCTCTCTCACATGGTGCATCCGCAAGCCTACTGTATACATATTATTATAGTAGTAATAGTAGGGCACACGCGTGATAATTGAATATGAACTTCTCCTGCCTCATATTCCATTCCATAAGGATAATCTAAAATGATCCACCGTGTGTAGACACTTCAGACATTACCTACAAAGCCACTAATTAGGCCTTCGATACTGCCTAACAACCTCCTCTCTTATTCTGTGTTGCTCACAGCTCCTCAACCAGTGGATAGTGCTGACGTCACTTCAGATTCGTACAACCACCTGGAGATCACGTGGTCAGTGCCATTCAGCCAATGCGGTGGTCCGAGCTACAACGTATCACGTAGGCTCCTCCTCATTGACCAATGCGACGATTCTATGGCGGATACGGTAACGTGGGAGGTAACGGGCGATACAAGCATCGAGTATGACGATCTGGTGCCATACTCTACCTACGAGTTTACAGTTCTGGCGACTCTGGAAGGCTATGATGCAGAAACAGTGTATGTGATCGCATACAACTCCACTGAGTCAAGTAAGTTAAAAACACATAAGCATGGGTTCTGTTCTCCTTGGGAGTTTGACATCGTTCGGGTATTCACCTAACACACTGATGTTATCAATCACTGGGAGTTTGATCTTCAACTATATGAATAATAGGTCTTAAAGTATTTGCAGTGCACTTTATAGCAATTATTGTCCCATTAGGAAATGTCATCATAACAAATCTTCCCTTTACCGGCAACCCAAAGACTCTCTGCGATTTTTCGGGTATTTCTCGGTGGGACATCCACGTTGCTGTGTGCGAAATTTGTACAACCATATTCCTCGATCTTAATCAAACCGGGTTCTACTCCTTTTAAATCAGATCTTGTTAAAGTATTGTTTTCGGAAGGAGACGTTAAAGATTGTTCTCCAGATATAAAGAGTTCTATCTGGCATGGTAGAAACCTGTCTACATTTGCCACTCTTCACCTAGGTGAAGTAAATGGACGCAAGGTAAAGAATACTGCTGAAAGAAGGCGGGATAACGATGTGTTACTTAGGACACCAGTATTTTGATACATGTAGTAGCTGCACTATATAAAGTGGACAGATAACCAATTCGATTTATAACTTAATCCTCTTAATAGATTCAACTGGGCCACCTGAATACTTCACAGTGGATAGCACCGTGAAGGGAAAATTGGAGTATACCTGGAGCAGTCCTCCATGCGGAGACCGGAACGGAGCCTTACGTTACGACTACGAATTCGGTGAAGCGGGAGGGGATGATGTGCAGAGGGGAACCCTTATAATGACAAGTAAATCCTTTGAGGATTTAAAGCATTACATGATGTACGAGTTTACTGTCTGTCCGAGGACAGTCGTTGGACCGGGTCCCTGCATCTTCAATCAGACCAGAACACTACCAAGTGGTAAGATCCATTATGAATATCGTTATCACTGATTGGACGTTATTTCCTTTTTATTTTGGGTTGATTTTCACCAATGAAATTTGATTCCTTGCTTTAGTCATATCATTATAATATAGACCAGTTCCGCGATATTTTATGTACAGATGATCCAAAAAATCTCCTAAGATCTTTTAAACATGGAGAAGTTACACTTTGCGCATGTTAGAAGAATCACTGCCAAAGTGATGGTAGTGCTCAATGAATACCTATTGTTTGCCCTCTTGCAAAGGATACTTCCACATGTGTATCAGAGAACATACCGTCGATGCATAAATGAATAATTAGAAACAAAATTATGAACAAGTATCCAGCATCGTCTCAATGGGTTTTACAGTTTTGTGAAAATTACATTTATTTGCTCGAGCAAGAAAGGATCTCCGAAATGGCTCATTTGGTCGAACCCTCTCATCAAATATAAGACGCAATGAATTGGGTCAATCAAAATAATTTTCGAGCCATTCTTGCGTTCTGTATACCAATGGAGGCCACATATAATGCTTTTGAACACTGATAAATAGAGATAATCTTGAATTTAGTGATCCGAAGAATGTGTTGTTGTGTAGAGGTTTAGTGGGTCAGTGGGTAAGCCTCCGGACTAATAACCATAAGGTATGGGGTTCGAAACCCTGTTGTAATACTAATGTCCTTTGGCATGACATTAATCTGCATTTGCCACTGTGACACTCAACTGAGGTGAGGTAAATGAGTACCCGGCAGGAATCAACTGCTGAAAATGCTTTAGCCACGTAATGGAAGCTGTGCTAATTAAAGCCGGGTTAATAGAAAATGAAGGGCCATGAGTGGCAATGCTCGGGACATAAGCGCTTGACGAGACCCCACTATTTAGGAATATTATTATTATTTTCATTCAATTATTACTATTAGTATTAGCATTATTACTACAATTATTATCTTTAATACAGAGCCCACTGGCCTTCTCAATCTCGATAGTGATGTGGATTCAACGAACCAGACATATACCATCATCGCCTGGGAGAAACCGGAATTAATCAACGGTTTATTTTTGAGATATGAGATCCAGAAAGATAATGATGACATCATCATGATAGTGGAGGAGAACGAAAGAATGTATTCGTTCTCAGATTTAGAGCCGAACAAAGAGTATACCATACAGGTAAGTTGGTTCTTCAGATGAATGTGCCGCCTCTGCTCGGTCTTTCCATAACCCAATGACAATATCAGCTATATAAGGTTATTTCTTTTAAATCGTGAAAAATCCTAAATCTCACACGGTTTCAGCAAAGTTTATGTCCCACAAATAAAACACCCTTGTGATATAGATTTTAATACTTGGACATGCTATGAGCCGGTTGGAAAGTAACATAAAGTACCACAAGGAACCCGTTTCAGATATTAGTATAATCGTTTTGTTATAATATTTGCCTTGTTAGGTACGTGCTGTTAGCAACGGAGGGAACGGTGCTTGGGATTCGGTCGATGTCACAACACTCCCAATACCAGGTGAGTTCAAGAGTATTTTAGTGAACCGCCGCACAGTGGGCCAGGGAGGAACCAAAGTGCGCCAAAACTCATGTTTGGGGATTTATTTTGTATAAATCCAGAGGAAATATTTGGATTTCCAGGGATTTTCGCTTAAATTTTATTACCAACATTTTCTCTGATGTCTAAGCTTTAAGTTGATACCAGATTCGGCTGCCCGATTCTGCCCGTTATTATGCTAGAGCCGTTTTCCTTGCAACATTGCCCCGAAAAATGTGTTTATTTCGGTCCACGGTGTCAGAACAAGTGTCACGCGCCCCCTCGCGCCGTGATTTATGACCACGAATCCTTCATGATTCAGCCGCGGACCAAAAAAAACCCACATTTTCGGGGCAAGGTGGCAAGGGAAATCGGCTCTAACATAACAACGGGCAAGATCGGGTAGCCAAATTTGGTATCAACTTAAAGCTTAGACATCAGAGATAATGGTGGTATTAAAATTTAAGCGGTACATCGCGGAAATTTAAACATTTCTTCTGGATTTATAAAAAACATGGATAATTAGTCCATTTTTCAGTGAATTACCCTATAATATATCATGAAGATTGTGTTTCTATTAATTTTAACCACTCATTCAACGAAATGAACTATCAGAAATATGTGAGAGCAATTTCATATCAATAACTTAAAAACTTCATGTTGAATTGAAAGATTTATAAAATAAGTCACTTTTGCACTAAAACTGTGAATATGTAGGATTTTGCTGTTTGAAGTAGTAAATTTATACCCTTATTGTGCATACCGGAATTAAATATTTCACTGAGGTATTCCTCTATGTATTACCTTTCAACTGGGCAAGAAAAAAATTGGAAACAAAAAAATCACCCAAACTTAGTTTTGGCGCACTTTGGTTCCTCCCTGGCCCACTGTGCGCCGACGCTTCACCCCCGGCCCCCCCCCCCCCCACTCAGTGTTATTTAGGGTACGCATATGCGTGTTCCAACCGACCCCCCCCCCCCTTTTCAGCAAAAGTCCGGTGTGTAAAGTCAATACGGCTCGACCTTTTTCTTTTGTATACGAGCCTTTTTCAGCACCCCCCCCCCCCCTTTCAGCAAAAGTCAGGTGTGTAAAGTCAATACAGGTCGACCTTTTTCTTTTGTTACGAAAAGGACATTTTGGCAACACGCATGCGGTCATTTCGGAACCTGAGTGGGGGGGGGGGGCCGGGGCTTCACCCCCTTCCCCATCCACCTCAAAACAAAGAGAAATCTAAATATTATTACTGGGAACATCATCATCATCTTACCTTTTTCATAATTATAGATTCTACAATAAATAACTAACTTTAAAAAACTGGAACATTTGACCTTGTAAACTACATGGTCTGTATAGTGCTCAAAACAATGGACTGCTGATTAATTTGCGGCGCGGTCGTAACCGGCACCAGTGGAATTTTGATTAGCAGCCGCGTGAACGCCGCTTGTGAATCTTTTCGGAAGCGCCTTTAACAAATCGTAAATGGTATCTCTAAAGGAGCTGTTCATTCGATATAAAAAGTGTCCATTTTGTCCCATCACCGTGGGTTATTGAGAAATCGACTGGATGAGATGTTGAAATGTCGTTCGAAATGACATTTGCCGAAAAAACGCCGGTCACTTTGTGAAAACGTTTTTTTAGAATGTGCATATGGAAAACAAACGCATGTTCATCATCATTGTTCGAAAAAACCTTTTAAAACAAAAATGTCCTTCACTACTGGAATGCTCTGAATGATTCCCGCTTCAAATACTTTGAAGTAAAATGATTGGCTAAACAGCTTAAAAGTAAAGGCAGCCATGAAATGAATCCAAATGTCTGAGTCAGCAAGTTTTTATATATGAATCGTTATGCCTTTTTAGCTCACAGTAAAAGATATAGGCCTATTTGGATCATGAGACATGTATTTATATAATGCAAACGCCTATATTACTATGAAATTGAAATATTAATTAATTTAAATTTCTCATCCTAAAGAACCCAAGGCGTCAGAAGTACCGGTTACCACGGCAAAGAATGATACATCAATCACCATCGAGTGGCCTCTCGTTGATGATACAGATCTAGGAATATACAGGATAACACACTATACTGTCAGTTATTCAAGTGGCACAGGGGATGGAGATACTATCGACGTCACTTATATTACATCACCTATGGTATGCACTATCGCGCCGTTAGAACCGGGAACGGAGTACTACATCAAGGTGAGCGAGTAATCTATCTTTTTATATTCGTTCAGGCTATCGTCCTTAATCCTATTACTTGTAAAAATATTACGTGAAATGGAAAGGATAATGCTCTCTAGATATGATTAGTTTATATATGACGTATTACCCAAATGAACTCTTGCTGTGCCGGGGTCATATATACGTGACAAACCGACTAAGTATTTAAAATCACGCATGTATACGAAGGTCAATTCATAGAGCTTGAATCAAGCATTTTAAATATATCAAGAAACTAAAACAAAACAAAAACATTTCTGGAGAATAACGCAAAATTGGAATGGGATCCTTACGAATTGTAACGTTAAAATATAAAACGTTAAGTAATGATAAAGCCCAGAAAAGGGCTAAAAGGAAATCAAGTTATATTTCTCAATAATCTCAACTCATGAAAATTAAACAATGTTTAAGCTTTTTGTATTCTAATTACTTTTATATTTTGTATGTTTATAGACAAGAATGGGTTTTCAAAAAATCTTGCAACGAGCCATGAGACTAAGCATAATATTATGCATTAAAGATTTACGTTTTTTCATCAATAAACTCATATGTTATTGATGATACAGGTTCGCGCTGTCAATGAAGGAGGACCTGGAGGGTGGTCTGAAAGTTTGACTGAATCTACCGACCAAACATGTACTACTGGTCCTGACCGTAAGTTTCCAGTTCAGTATTGTATACTTTTACTTTAAACAAACAAATTCTTGAATTTTTGTTCACCTTCCAAAACTGCAGCCTATCGCAATACTCTAAATTATCTCAATAAATAAATAAATGAATAAACAAGATATTTTATAAGATACAGCAAACGCATCTTCGTAAGGGTTATAAGAATGTTTCATTGGTAATTACGGGGTATAAGGGGGGGGGGGGTTGTCCTTGGGGTAATTGTCCTAGAGCCGTTTAATAACAATGTCATTCTCATGACATGTGTCTTGTGCATGACTGTTGATCCAAACGAAGATATTTTTTGCGTGACGTCATCTAGGCGCCATTTTGTACATTTCTATTATTGACCATATTTCCGTCATATACATTGTCATTTCTGAGTGGTATTCGATATGTATGAACTTGAAGTCATGGGTAAACTTTTGATTACACCCATGTCCGTGCACGCGTCATGGCGGACGCGTACGCGTGCTTAAAAGTTTCAAATTGGTCAAAATGCTTATTGGACCAATTCATTACACGTTTCAGACCTTTTTGAACATTTAAATAATTTTGCGCCCGTGGACACATGCGCGGGCGGTTTCGCGTGCGCTATCGGTACTGAATGTACTAATTAAATTGTTTTACTTGTATTGTGTTGCTGATACTATTTGAAATCATTTTAAGCCATTATTGACCTCAATTTAGCTCAAAGATATTCTTTATACCTTAAAATTGATATGCACAATTTGCCTAAAGTGGTAAAAAAAAAGTACCTGTTTTGAATCCGCTATAATTCTTCAAAATTGGTAGTTACCCTTAAGTTTTCTTTCATGTTGTGATAGGGTTGGACTCGGAGATGCGATTTCATGTATCACGTTTGCTGTTAAAATGCTTTGACTTCAACATAGTGTCACTTAAATGAAAATATTGAATACGCGTTATATTTCCGCCATGGACAGTCATTTATGAATGATGTCATGTAGTATTATGTGAATACTCATTCCATATCTATAGCCTATGGCCACTTGCAACGACTTACTCTCGCAAAGTGTAAACATAGCACCTAATTTGTTTCTAAATGTGAACAGGACCTTGGATGTACGAGAAAGACCATAGGTCCCCGCACAGATAAGCTACATAATATAACAGTCTATGTTCAAGCACGCAGTTCATGTATCTCATGGGTCAATTTAAGTGTATTTGTATATCTTTATCTATAAGGCTACGATGATCATTTAGCTTAGTAATGTTAATTGGTTAAGAAAAATGTTTTGTACAATTCGTAGGATATCCGATATTTAGACCAACCAAGCAGTTTACAAGTTTTAGCCAAGTGTTTTTATCTCGCAGATATGGCAGAAACACGTTTCTCTTTAGGTTATGCAGTGCAGCTAGGGAGTTATTTTTTTAGATTAAATGGAACCTAGCGCCAGGGAATAATGCTTTCACTATTCTTCCTGTCATTGTATTGCACAGTTATTAATATTCATGCAATAAAAGAAAAACTAACATCTAATTCCAAGATGATTCAAACAATTATTTCATGTATTTACTTTCCATTGTGAGTTTGTGGAATTCTGTTGAAAGACCAAATCACCCTTTGATTTTTTTTTACATGTGTTATGTCTCAATCAAAGCGACTGATCACCTAAATTGTCCCCGTGAAGAATTCAACGTCTTATATTATTCTTCAAATTACGAATATTTGTTGAAGCATTGGTTTTAAAAAAGCAAGTAAATCAAATGCTTGTTTTGTTGTTTCCTCTTTCCTTTGCAGATGTTCTTGTTCCAGGAGTGCAAATAGGCCTGATTGTAGTTGTTGTAGTCCTGTTGCTGTATGCAGTTGCTGTTACTTTCTTGCTTATTCAGCTCAGGTAATCTAAGGTTAATGCAATTTAATTTAGCCCTGTATTTCACCTTTTACGAGTTATAAATAGACGAAATGAACAACTGCAGAAAGGTACTACCATCAACCATTAAAGAGCTGGCTCCTAATATGCACGATACAACTAATGAGTTGTTTTAAGGGTTATAGCACTATGATTTTTTAAATCGATAATTAAAGCTCTGAGAAGATATAAACATTTATCTATCAGGAGGAGAGAAAAACAATTATTCCAACTCAAAGGGTGACAGTGTAAAAAGAAATATGTCCATTTGGAAACAAGTCTCTTTAAACTTGAGTCTTCTCGATCTGGAAGGGTTCCCTTCTATTAAAGAATCGTCCTTTCCCATTTTGAGAAATTATAACTATTTTAGTCTAATAATATGATACCCTAATGATTGGAATTCGTTGTATTTATTAGAAATATCATGAAGGTTTCTCCTGATTTATGATCATACTAACACTAAATGATACTAAACAAAGCAAATATAAAAAAATAATTTTATAAGATTTAATACATACAATTTTTGTAGAGGCCTATAATGATAACATATTTTTACGTTTGATAAATATGATATGGTATTATTTTTAATATCTTTTCAGTTGTTCAATAAAAATCATTCATATTAATAATACTGAAAATAATATTCGGGATATAAAATACATCGACAATGTTTCCAAGCGCTTTACAGATGTAGTATTTCCCGGTATTAGGATTCAGGTTTGCCTGCACACAATGTATCCACTTTCTCCACTCCCTGGGGATCATTTCAGGCAGGCGCTTTTTAAAAAACGGTCACAATGATGAGCACTGAAAGCTACAATGACTTTTGCATCCTATCAGGTACCCATTTAACACATGGTTGGAGAGTGGGGAATGTGGATTAAAATGGATTTTTTTCATGTGATTTTTTTTTATGTAACAGACGTAAATTACAAGCCATGACTGAAGAGAACAGACCAGATCCTTACATGGACCTAAAACCCAGATCCGAGGCAGACACCACATACCAGGAAATTGCTATCACCTCAACGGCTTCGTACCCCAAAACGGGAGAACAAAGTCTACAATCATCAAACCTGGATTATGAAAACCAGAACGTTGCGCAGTTAACAAACAAAATAAAAGAGGTTGCTGATTATGAAACTGTACTTACCCCAAATTAAGACAATTGGAAGTTTCAAAGAGCACACATTTGCTTGTCAGCATTTTTCCGTCTTTTGATTTGCATTTACAATGAACAACATCAATGGATTAATTCGGTTATTTTGTTTCGAAAGCAATTATAAAAAATGTCACATAATGTGTTGATTAAATAATACTAAACATGGGCTAAAACAAAAAGAATTACTTTTACACATATAATTTAGAAAATTAATGAAGAATATAGCTAGCTATTG
Organism: Strongylocentrotus droebachiensis; assembly: GCA_035222895.1. NCBI lineage: Eukaryota > Metazoa > Echinodermata > Echinoidea > Camarodonta > Strongylocentrotidae > Strongylocentrotus > Strongylocentrotus droebachiensis. The sequence continues at coordinate 40,120 of JAVYIG010004585.1, read as the reverse complement.
TATTGAAAAGATAGATGTCTACTCCTAGTACTGTGAATGTACTGCTTTGATTAATAAAATGTTGTTGACCATGCGGACCTTTAACTAGTTACACACATTCAGACGTCATTGTATGGTACATATATCGCAATACATTTTCCTACATGTAGTAGTAATGTGTTTGTGTTTGTATATGTGTGTGTGTGTGTGCGTGTGTGTATGTTTGTGGGGGAAAACTTCCGGGGGGTTATTGGATAATTGTCATTTTCCTAGGGGCGGGGTAGTTGTCGGAGGTAAATTTTCATACGGTTGATGTCCGGGGGTAGGTGTCAAGTTGTAATTGTCCTTGTAGATAGACCTTTTACGACCATAATCATGTATGGAACATAACATAATGGTCTTATACTGTGAATGTGGATTATGTTAAACCGGGAGCTTAAAGCCTACATTTTCTTTATCGATCATCTAGAATATATCATTTATATACATCACCCCGTATCATAATCATTAACTTGCTTTTAATAAAGGCATGCAAACATTTTTTTGATCAATCATGTATCATTTATATAAATAACCATATTACTATTTAATCCTTGAACCGATGAGCGGCATATTAATACAACAAATACTACAACTAGCACCAAATTGAGATTAATTACTGATAAAAAGGAATTTGAAATTTGGTTAAATATTTTCATTATGTCATAATAGTAATTAAAAAAACAGTCAACGTACATCAATTTTATATTATAATTCTGTATTTTATGTATATTTAAACCTGTTATGATATTTTAATGTATGTTTATATGATATATTTCGAACATGAGTTGTGTTTAATTCTGCCTTCAACATTGAGCATAAACGCACCCTTAGTTACCATTAATCCATTTTTTCGTGTAAATACACTTCCTCATTCCAGTTGCACTGTTCAATACGTGACTTATCTTCCTAAATAAACACATCAGTACTATTGTTAACCTTTCAATGCAAAGATAAGTTTTGGGGGAGGTGTGTTTAAAAATCCCCTTTTGTCACCTTACCGTTCGATTTCGTAATGCACTATTAAAATTGGCAAGTTATAGTGCGACCGGTTGCAATTTTCCACATAATATTTGTACTTGCTTAGCCAAACAATACATACAATAGGACTTGATCTCAGTTGAAAGACATAATTTGCAGTCTAAATAATGTACATAGTACATGGTGTGGTCCAGAACGTTTATCCTACACCTAACCTCCTTTGAACCCCCCCCCCATTAAAATCAAGATACATCAAGATAATAAAAGAACTGGATTCAAATAATAGACTGGTATATCACTCCCCCTCCTAATAAAGTCCCTAAATATACTTTGACACAATTAGACATTTACAAGTATTATTTTCTTTAAGAAACCAATATACATCATCAGTGAAATATAGTAGCATGAATGAGTCGAGTACAGTGTTTTTATTAAGAGTTGTGATTAATCTTGTTTGATCCAAGGTCCTCCAATTAATCGTATACCTACAGTGGCATATGTATGGGGGCAAGGGCATGCGTATTTGAAGATAGCCTAAATACGTGGAGGAAAAAAAAGAAAGGGTGAGCGGAGAAAAGGAAGAAAATGTGATCCTTATATGAATACATGCGCCCCAATGAGCAATGTAACATGGATAAGAAATAGAAACAATTCTAAAGCTCGGTCGCGACTCGTATAATAATGTCGCACAGGATCTCGTAATTTTGTGCTCCAGGGGAAAAATAGCGTTATCAAATGGTTCCAAATTCGACTTCGAAATACAATTCTCCTTGCTTTGATCCATTTTTAAAGTGGAATTCAACTTTTTTTAAATAAATTCAACTTTCAACCTTTGAAAAAACTTCAACTTATGAAGAAAAGGAATAGAAAACCACTTATCTATGTTTAAGAAGCGAAACTCTACATAGGCCTAATACTCGATCGCTAAGCTCCCTTGAGACTTTCCTAAGCCGGTCGCTTTGCTCCCTCGCATGTTCGGTTACGTAAATAAAGTTTGGCAGTGGGAGGAGGGAGGGGGGGCTGTCGTAGTATCATTGATTGCTCTGGTCGCCATAATCCATTCATACGCCACTGTTTATACGGAGTGGTCAATTTCTTTCAAGGTAAAGTGGGTTTGGTCAAGAAGCAGTATAGGCTCCTCAGTTTAGATCAATCGCAACTTTAAACGACGGCGCCAAGAATACAAAAGATATGTGGTTTAAACGCAGTACCAAACTGGGAATACTTGACAGTTTGGGGTCAGAAATTCATTCTTCCCCTATTGTGTCTTCTTTATTAACAGAAATACATTGCTGATACTTCATTATAGCATCCTCTGCTGCTACCCGGGCTCCGTCTGATAAAGAGTTGATATCAATCGCAACAATGTACATATGAGATAGGTGTGCAAACTTGCGATAGATTACATGACTTACAATTGATCTGGGTCAATCGCAACTCTTAATAAGACAGGTCCACGGTCTACAATGTCTCTGCTACCTCCACTTCTCATTTGAAGTAGTTTATCGATATTTATTTGTTTGAGGGGGAGCCTTTTGTCTCCTTTTTCCTCTTTTACCTCCTTTTTACTCTCTTTTTTTCTTCCATCGCTCGCCCCGTTTTTAGGCTGCCAAAATGTGTGGGTGGGGGGGGGGGGGGGGGGGGGCGGGGGGCGACGGAATTCTGATTTGGCCTCCATTTGAATCCGCCGCTGTTTTCTTTTTTCTTCCGATGATCATGATCATGTTCATGATCATCAATCTTAGTTTAGAGCCGACCTTAAAAACTGTTATTGGGCAAAAACGCCTGTTGGATACTCAGTGATTTGATGTGGAAAAGCACCAAGCAAAAAAAAACTAAACTGCTGTGTAAAATTACATAGGTAAATACCTGCTTTTAAAACGGTCACAAATAAATAGCCGATCAAATCTTGATTCAACATTTTTGCGATGTACTTCCCGATTTTCAAGTTATTATTAACGGCGTACAGAGGTCAACCATTTTACTGTTAAGATCTTTAGCAAACATTTCATTATTTACTCACATATTTCTGTTTGCAATAATTTTCCTCCCCTTTGTTCTTTCCCTAGATTTAATCAATATCATGAATGAATTACTCGGATATTTTAGGATGCATGAAATGTGGAAAAATGGTCAGGTCAAACGAGTCAAAGGGTGCTTGTTATGGGTGTGCCTAAGTTAGAGAATAAAGGTGTGTTCATATGTGGCACGGTAAACCGCCGCAGAAACACAGCCGAAGTTTTCTTTAACGTGTAAATAGCGAGCTTTAGATTCTGACACCGAACGACCTCTATTACGATTGACGTCATTTCGAGGAATTGCGCATACGCCATCTGCTTCTAGCATGTGAATTGACACAACGGGAATCGGGCAAATTTTTAGGCCTATCTTGAAGTGATCACAACGACTACGAGCTGGACACAAATGCCGAATCCAGCCATGCAGACTACAGTATATTGTGAGACTATAATTCGAGAAGATATGTGACTGCAATGAAAACAACAAATACCTATGAATTTGATCATTCACGTTTCTTCAACCTATTTAATTTCACTATTTTGACGAAATTAAGAAGTTTTCTGCACAGCTGACGTCCGAACAGCTGTGCAGACGTACCGATATTTACAATCCAATATCGATATGACGTAACATAGAAAATTTGTCGCGCGAGACAAACTAATATCACTGCGCATGCGTTTAAACATTGGCACCGCGTCGTGTGGCAATCTAAAGCGCTAGCAAGAGAGGCCCAACGAGGATTCAACGACGAGCATTTAACAACGACGTCACTCGTAGTCGAGGTCGTTCGGTGTCAGAATCTAAAGCTCGCTAATGAATGGTAACTGCGTGCAACAAAGGACTTGAGCGTACTTACTGAGCTATGTGCTTTATGTATTTAAACATATTTGGTTAAAAGATAAATATGACTACACGTTATGTCATAAACAAAAACAACAACAATTTACTGCGGACTTGCCGTGTCATATCTGAATGAGCCTAAACTCTTCAAATACAAAATGGGAAAGGACGGAGGCAGAGTGGGCGGAACGAAAGACAGAGAGAGAGAGAGCGAGAAGGAGGGGAAAGAGGAGGAGGAAGAACAGGAGAGAGAGAGGTAGAGAGAGAGAGAGAGAGAAAGAAAAAGGGGGCTGGACACCGAGGAACTGAGAGTAAAAATGTGGTGGAGAAGGAAGAGGAGGAGGAGTTTGTGTGTGTGTGTGTGTGTGTGTGTGTGAGAGAGAGAGAGAGAGAGAGGGGGTTATATGGAAACATAGATGAATAGAGAAGGGTGTAAAGCGCGTGAGGATATGGGATGTATAGGTGTGTGGGACACCTTATTCCTAACCATGACCCTCTGTCATATCTGACAGTAGATTACAAAAATCTATGGATCAAATTAGAGTCATATATGCAATATCTTTCTTTTTTGTTTTAATGATCATTATTCTGTTATTTCTTTCACTCAGTGAAATAAATATTCTGGACGATCATTGACAAGGTATACACAAAAAAATTACAATAAAGAAGTACACTTATCTTCATCATAACGTACCACTGGATAATGGGTACACTAAAGAACGATATAAAAGTTACACATCATAATTATAGGTAACTCGAAACATCACCTCACTTGAATTATATAAAGTATAACAGAAAATGCAGGTTCAATGCAACTTTCTTCTTTCCATTTTCTGTAACTGTCTAATATTACCACCGGCACTACCCCTCTCCCCTCCCTCCATCCAAAATGGTCCTAATCGTTTAATCGTAGTTAATCGTACTATACTAGTCTGACGTTACTATGATTCTGAGCTGATTTTGCTTGTTTTCTCCTCCAATGAAACTTGATATCTCTTGAAATCTAGATTTCGTTAATCATACGACTACTAAGAGCCCCGATTATTAATATTTTTACATGTTTGAATATTCATATCAAATGCTGTGACAAAGTCTTTCGAAATCGGATCGTAATCAGATCGTATAGTGTACTTACCGCTCAAGAAACCTACTGCAGACAGACAATAGACATAATAAAATATGATTTCTAGGAATTACCACCATGGGCAATCCCCCCGGTCGATTACAAGCGGGACAATTATCTCCAAGGACAATTACCCCCCGAGAAATACCCCTCCCCCCAGAGACAACCACCCTCGAGGAAATTATCCCCCAGAATATAACCCCCTAGGACACTTATACCCTATGAACGATTACCCCCCGATGACAACTATACCCTCTTATCGAAACCAAACATTTATAAGGGTAAACTTCCCCTTTAATTGTCCAGAGGGGGGAGGGGGGGGGATTGTCCTAGGGGGTAATGGCCGACATTTTCGTCACTTATCGATCTTTTCGGAATTGTTTGACGGTGTTGATGCATATTCATAACGACTTTGGTGCTAGCATTGTTTGCCCTTTGCCATTTTAAAAGTTAAACTCGTTTATCCTCTTATCAATGCTCTATAATATTTCAAAACAAACAATAGATAATTATCAATCTTAATAAGTAGTCTTTAGTGTTACAATACAAGTGCCCTTTGAACGGCCGAGCAAGGTAAACAGCCATTTAAGCGATCTTATGCATATAGCTTTTTTAGGATCTTATCAACTAAACAAAAATAATACGTAGTAATACCCCTGTCATACCAACGAAACCAACATCAGATCATCGACAACAGACCAAAGCAAGAATATATAACCGCCCATGGATAAGAATTGGTCGGTTTGGCTTCGGTTTGGCGTTGTAACTGACGCATTAATCAGAATGAATCAGGAAGCAATATGCAATAAATTTATTCCTAATTCAAAGGAAAGACAAATTAAGTAATCAAATTGGATGATACCACACACATGTTTATAGATGACGGGAACACTCTGTTTGGCCTGCTTGTAAATTGTTATTACGGTCTTTAGTTGATGGTTTAGTGTTTTCTTTGTTAAGAAAGATTGATATTAATATGCGTGGAATAGCTTTACACTGGTTTATCTTCTTGCATGTCACACTCATAGGACAATTAACATGTGGTAAGTAGTTCTGATTTTCCATGTATAATTTGTGTTCATTTTTTCTAATTTGTAAGGGTGCGGGGTAACTTCCTGCGGCCAAATTGCCCCTCTCCCCGCCCCGACCTATTAATCTACAAAATATTTATTATCTATTTAATCTTTTCGTTCGTTTTTATTCCCACAATAAGCAATCTGAAATACAAAATATTAAATTCGTTTATAGTTAACATGAACAGTCTTTTCGGCTGTATTAGCGCAAAACTTAACAAAGTCTTTGGGAAACGTAGCATACAACTATCGCTTTTTAACATGTCTCTTTGTTCCGAAATAATGATTCAATATTGGTTTCAATGTTTAATTTTCCATCTGATAAAGAATATTGTACCGTATTACAAGTGAATCATTGGATAGGTGAATGGGAAACAAATCAATCAAATGTATATATTTTTTAATCCATACCCTTCCTTGTTGCTGACACGGTCCTTCAATCACAATAGGGATGCTTTAACAAATACAGAAATCTGACAGTGTTTTATATTTCTGTACAAACATTGGCGAACATACAAAATGGTGCATAAGAAAGGGGGACAAGGTGAAGTAAAATCTCACTTCACAGCAGCGTCGTCTTCATGAATTAGGAAACATGTAAGATTTATCATTGCCATGGCCATGAGAGAGATAGAAATAAAGACACAGAGGGAGACAGAGTCTGGAAAGAGAGGGTACGGAATAGTTTGAAAAGGTAAGAAGTGTGCGTATAGGCCATGGGTATAATATTCAACCCCACGGGTGTAAATTTGAACCCATTTTTCATGAAAGTGGAACCAAAAGGTGTTAATTGAGCACCATTGGGTGCAAATTTCACTCCTTAAAGGGAGTAAAATCATAACCTTGGGGTGCAAAGTTACATCTTCTTGTGGGGTTTAAATTTACTCCCTGCATTGGGGATTAAATTTACTCCCTGAGGGGTGTCACTTATGCGACAAGCAGTTACTCCCTATAGGGAGTAAATTTAAACCTCTTTTTCTCTGTGTGTAGGGCATGTGCTACTTCATATCCTGCACTATGCATATTTATAACGCCCTGATCTTTGTACCATGAAATATACCGAACACATACACTCTAAACATGTTACTGTTACATTGAGATTGCACATTTCTATGTCAATTACATGCAGTGGTAGTCTTGCTATGTAGAATGTTCGAAATGGTATCATCATGCACAAGCAGAATTATTAGGCAATGAAAATAATACCTTCTCAGATCCCCGCTCTTTTATAACCGAGTGGCGACCTATCTCATTTGAATTTGTATTTACTTTGAATTTCTTTTGTGTGAAGCACTGCCTTAGCACCTGGAATATGCACACACGTTTAATACACTTTCTTTGTACATAGTACAATCTCCTTCCGACTTACATTCTCCAAAAAGATGAATACCTTCTCAGATCCCCGCTCTTTTGGCGACCTAGCTATCTCAATTGAATTTACTTTTGTGTGAAGTACTGCTTTAGCACCTGGAACGCTGGTGCGCCTGCGCATGGAGCGCCAGCACTACCGGTGTTTCTTCAAGTGCAAAAACAGGCAGGGTCACACTTTGGGTGCAATTTCTGGAATAGCACGTGTTTCCAGCACTCATTTTTCTGCTCGTCATCGCTTCCCAAACGTTGCATGCACGCCAAGGGCTACACTTGGCACGTGTGGTGCAGATTTGTACCCAGCACCCGTGACTTAGCACTTCATTTTTTAGAGTGTATGTTTACATTATTCCATCATTCTTATCGAATGCATGATCATTCATCATGAACAAATATTGAATATGATACGAACACGATACAGCTCGTCTATGAACCTGAAGCACATCTTCGTTGCTACTATGGCGACAAACATTTCATGTTTGATTTGCCTAAAGTTCATGTTCGTTTCGGCATCTTCAAATTTAGTTTTCTGTTATGTTTACCTAAAGCAAAGCAAATATTTACATGTCATTGTAATCGATGAGTAGTCTTCGTGGTTGCTGCAAATGTTTTTCGTTTCCCAGATTATTAGCAAGCAAAGGAAGTATTAAAATCTATACAAACTTCATGAAGTTCTTAGATCTGAATTATGTTTTTTTTTCTCATTTATTTGCTTTGAAACTTTGTATTATGAAATAATTCAAATTTTACTCAAAATAGGCTATTTTGGCGGCCATTTTGTTTTTGGCCATATCTTTAAATGTTCAACACTGAAAAAGTTCCAGTTTTCTGTTTGGTCATCTGCAATGCCTAAGGAAACAGAATCCATCAACAACAAAACACTTATTTCAACGAAACGAGGTGTAGCTCAGTAGCTGCCGGACTATATCGTATTCCAAAAGAAATGATCCAATGATTTCATTTCTTAGATGGCGATCAGAATTTCCTAAATATAATGTCCATTACCATAATAATACTGGAAATGAACTTTAAGTCCAAATGAAAGTTTTACATGTTTTAGAAAAACTTAACGCTAAACATGTACTGTATGACTTTGGTAAAAAGAATATAAAAATATCACAGGAAACAGTAATTTCAAAGAGATTCTTGGACATTCGTTTTCTATTGCCTCGTCAGTTGGCCTTAATGTGTTCGGGTGTGCAAGATTGTGTGTTTGTTTTGGCATGGACATGGAGAGAAAGAGAGAGAGAGAGAGAGAGAGAGAGAAAGGGAGAGAGAGATAGAAAGAAAGAAAGGTGAGCAATATCTATGTCTTCCAAAATACAGGTTAATATTAATTTTTTTTGGTTGCTTTTCTGGTTTGGTTGATTTCTTCATATAATATTTGTTCGACATTGACCACTTCGATTCTCCAGGAGAGAAACAACAATAAAAGAACGACGAAAGAGAAGAAAACAAAAGGAAAAACAAACAATTGCTTCCAAAAAAAGGAAACACTACGTATTACGTGTATATGAATAATCATTTGATACTTCTTTCATCCTGCAGCAAACATTCTGGATGTGACATGCATCAACTTCAACCCCATCTACGATACCAGCTCCTCAGCATCCTACGCCGCCATCTTGAATGGAGCTGACGTCACAAGCACGGTGTCCTTCCAGAGGTCGGTGGACTTGGATACGGGGGAAAGGCAGTCAACCTGGTGTTCGTTGGATGATAATACAGGAGCATGTGGGTTGCCTCCAGGATCGACAATCGACTCATCGGGAGGAGTTACTTTTCAAAGTGCAGATCAAGATAAATTTGGTGTTTATGGATGCCGAGCGGAAAGATACAACTGGACGACTGAGACGTCTACAACATTCATCAGAAATGACGGTAAAAAAATGAATGATGATGACAATTATAATAATAATTAAAATGATAATAACAATAGCAGTAAGAATAATAAAAATAATTATAAAGTATTAATAATGATAATGATAATTTGTATTACACAGGAAGCCTCATCAGCATTACAGCTACTTTCCTTAAGGCCCCCGCAATTATAACTAAGCCATTTATACTGAGCCAGGTATCCACTTTATACACCTCGGGGAAAAGTATCAATTGTAGATCAATGTCTTTCCAGAGGATGTTGGGATGTAGAACGCTTGTTATGTATATTATATCATTAATAAGGGAACTACCAAAGCTATACAATGCTTAATTATGATTGTACATGATAACATTGCTTCTGCATCGTTAGTTGTGCATCATAAAGTACTCGACTTCAAAATATATTTTGTCGAATGGACAGGATAAGAAATGTTAGCTAAGCCTATTTGAAATAAGGTTATATTTCTGGATTTTGTTCCATTTTGTGCTGGTATCTCAAATCCAGGGTAAGGGGGTTGGGGCAGCCCCAACGTCCTCCCTGGAATTGCAACTGTAGGGAGAATTTGAGTTTTGTTAATCATTGATTCAATACCATTAGGGGTATCTTGTATAGATGATGCATAAACACGTCAAGTATACAAATAATAATTTGATATACTGTAAAAATATACACTGCGTTGCAGTGATGTATTTGCATTATAAATTATTAACATATTATATTCACTGGAGACTAGATGAAATAACTTATTATCTTGTCACGACTATAGACTGCAAGAATTAATAGAACACTACAATAAACAAAATATGAATACGATTAAAGGTCAATTAAAAGATTTCGCATGAAATATGTAAAAAATAAAGTTCCTTCAACAAAAAAATACAACGTAGCAACAGGGAATCGTTGGATATGAAACATCAATTTTGATGTATTTTGTTCTCTTTCGTTTAGCTCATTTCACTCCTGATTACTTCACGGTGACAGTAAGTCTCGATGAAGAGGTTCGTCTGGTAATGAATCCTGGATCATCTAGTGGAACTGGTTCACTAGTGTGGAGATTAAATCACGAAGATGGTGGCCAAACTGACCTGTCTTCTAGTGTTTCTGGGAATGCCCTCTACATCAGCAGGGCTAAGAAAGCGGACCATGCTGGGATTCACCATTACTACTATTCTGACGATCCAGATAAAGGAGGAATAATGAAGCTTATTATTAGAGGTAATCATGTCACCTTCTCTTCCAATGATACAAAGATAATCACAAAATGTTTTACTTACCAATTATTTCGGTTGATTAAGAAACAAATCGTAGGACATGTAGAAACGAAGACGTTATTTGACTTGCAATTAACTTGACTTGATATTTGTTTCCAGCCATTTAAGTTTACCTTATCCTATTTTATCAGGGAAGCTGTCTCGACGAAACTTTTTTTTGTGTACATGCAGCTGTGGATATATATATTTTTTTTACAAATGTTTTCCACGAAAATGGAATCTAAAACAAGAAAATTGAATTGAACTGAATTGAAAATAAGCTTTCGATGTAAATTGTGGTATAAATTGATATTCCGACTATTGTGGCTTTTTGTCGATATATGCCTTTTCAAAACTACAATTATGCCTGAAAAGCATCTTAGATATCTTCGTAATGATTTGCACCTTCATTTAAGAAAGTAGAGAACGAAAGATTGATATCATGTAATGTTCATTGTGTGTGGAGTTGTGAAGATTTTACTTTGTTTTTTTCGTTTGTTTGTTACTTTTGTTTAATACAATTTTTGGACAATGTATTTACGAGGTCCCTACAAATGCCTTTTTGTTAATATTATGTTTTCTTGATCCGTCAATGATTCACTTTCGGGACGCAGGAATAATATTTACACGACGATTAAGACTTTTTTTAATGGTTACAGCTTGTCTTGATAACCTATGGGGACCTGGCTGTCAGTACACATGTCCTGCTTGCTACAATGGAGGAGTCTGCGATGATGTGAGAGGACGCTGTGTGTGTCCACCTGGTTTTAGTGGTGACCACTGCCAAATTGGTAAGTGAACAAAATAATGGCGCAATTCTTGTTATTTACTCTCTGATATAATAATAAAAGAAGAAAAACATTGATTTTAAAGATAACATTATAAAGAATAGTAATTAGAACAAATGGTGATTACAACAATAATAATAATGGTAATAATTATACTTATTATAATAAAGATAATACTTTGAATAATAGTTATAATAATGATAAAAGGAAGAATAAAAAGAAGTAGAAGAAGTAGAAAATTGGAGAAGAAGGTCTTCCACAACTTCGAGTGCTGCTGCTGTTACTACTCCTAACACTACTATTGCTGCCTCTACTACTATTACTACTACTACTACTACTACCACTACTACTACCACCACTACTAATACTACTGCTACTACTTCTACTACTACTTTTGATTCTTTTACATAGCGCCACAGTAGTCAGGGCGTACTGATCCAAGCACTTTGCAGTGTATGATAACTACGACCATGGGGTTTCAAAATGCTCTTTAATTCATATCATGTAGTCATGTATAATAATACATATCGTTGATTGCGAATGTTTCTCAGTCCAAGATCAAGTAAAATAACTTGTCTCTAGTATAAATCGGAATTACTAGAAATGGGTCATGAAACATAAATGAGATAAATTTAATTAGGAATCCATAAGTACTCTCTTCCTCTCTTTCAATCTCTCAATATATCCCTCTCTTAGTCTCTGTCTCTGTCTCTTTCTCTCTCTGCCGCTGTCTCTGTCTGTCTGTCCCTCTCTTTCTCCCTTTCTCTCACTCTTCTTGTCTTGGAAATTGTAATAATACGACGAATAATCTTTGTAAAAGTAAAACAAATAAGCACAACCTATGAATACCTTTCTCTTTCATGTCTATTCAAAATTGTATACAGCATGTGAAGCTGGTAAGTTTGGACAGGGATGTTCTGGATCTTGCACTAACCTTGAATCTGGTCGGACTGACTGCAGTGGCGCTGTGTTCTGTCTCCCGGATCCGTATGGATGTTCATGTGCTGCAGGATGGGCTGGGTTACAATGTGACCAAGGTAAGAGAGAACCAGGGCCCCGTTGCAGAAAACTTACCATTGATGGTAACTTTGCCATCAAATGGTAACTACCATGGTAACAGGGCTCAGTAGCCAACCAAAATCAAGGTTTCCATGGTAGTTACCATTGATGGCAAAGTTACCATCAATGGTAGGTTTTGTGCGACGGGGCCCTGATGACATGACATGACGGTTATCATGCAAAGTGATGTTTGCTTGACATGCCATATCCTTGGAACGATTGCGTAATTCGGTCTAATATCACTTTTGTTCATAGTTCAATGACGTCAAGTACATATAAATGGTCTTGTAATACATTTCATGAATCTGATGATATTGATAAAAAAAACAAGAACAGTACTAATAATTTTACCCTCTTCAGTCGCGGCTATATAAAAAAAAATCAGGGGAGGTATTAGGGGTTTTGGTAGTTTTTATGTTTATAATATTTGGGGGAAGGGGGGGGGGCTTGAACAATTACTTTGGGAGGTCGAGATCCTTAATGCCCCCGCTACAGCCGCTGATGAGTCTCTTTCTCCCTATTTCCGCAAAGCACGTCTTGATGCTAAGTATGGTACAGGATGCAGTGAGGGTCGAAGGGCATTGGGGGCTTTGGTAGTTTTGCTGTAAGCGGGGTGGCCTTTCTTTAGAATCAATAATTGTTTGTAATGATTCTTATTATTATTCATTACTAATTTTACTTATTTGTTTCTATTTATTTATGTATTTATTTGCATTTTTTCATTATTTTTCATATTATATTCTTGTTAGGGGGGTTAAAGGGTTGCTACTGATCCTCTACTCCTCTCGCTGGTTATCTCTTTTATCTCCACAAAGCATGTCCTGCTGGTTCGTATGGTGTAGGATGCACAGAGACATGTCACTGCGACTCTGCAGGATCATGTGACTCTGTTACTGGGGCCTGTTCTAATGGGTGCGAAGATGGTTGGATTGGAGATCAATGCCAAGGTAAAGGATCATAAAGAACGTTCTCAAATTGGAATTTGGAACATGTCTAAGATGTACTGATCAAGACTAATAATAATTTACAGTAATGAATACAAATTTGAGGGATAACCTAGTATGTAGACGAGCCAGTCAAAGATAAGGTCCTTGTGGTTTGAAATTGTCCTGACACTTTCTACAGTTTTAATACACAAACACCAACAACCCCCTCCCCCCAAAAACATAAACAAATAAATACCATACATATGATTTTAAAAAATAAACAAAAATAAACAAACAAACAAACAAGCGGACTTGCCAAATATAAAAAGGTGGCAGGGGGATGATATCCCTATGTAACAATCTAACAATCTTTATAGGTATATAATGACATATATGGATATCTTCTGCAAACCTTTATGTATCAATGATCTTAATCGGCTTATTTTTTTTTCTTGCATTTCTTGGGGTGTGGGGGATGGGGAGGGGGGGGGGGGGGGGGTTAGAGGCATTTTAAACGAAATAATGCAAGTATTTTTAATTACCCGATAACACATTCTTAACTTAGAAGTCCATTTCGTGTTGTTTTCCTTGTTTTCAAAAGCACTCGAAACTAATTTATATCTATTAACAGAAATTACTAAATATAATGAGATTATCACTGATTATATAGGAATCAAGTATATAGACTGTTTCCCCCTTTTTGTTTTTCTTAAAAATCGAACATAGTTTCGATAATATGGGTTTAAATGCAATGTCATGCTAATCAATTTTTAGCCACATTTACATACGTTCCAATCTAAGACGTTTCTTTTTTTACACCTATGTAATGCAATATCTGGCGAATACTTCTTTGACTTATCGTTTTGAGATATCAATTGCATCATTGTGTACTTTAAAAATGTTGTAATCTGGATAAATACTTCGCGATGTCCCCCTTTTTCTACTACAGTGACTGTTTTGGACATCACATCCTTCTCAAGACAAGGAGGTGTCCATGATGTCACGGACGGCATTGATAATTTCCTCGGAATATACATGATTGGGGATAGTAACGTAACCGGAGATCTTTCCTTGACGTATTCCATCGGACGAGAAGTGGACACGGGACCAGGAGAGACTGGTCACGGAGCTTACTTTAAGGTGGACGGCGGAGTGATAACACAAGAATGGGAAGAGACAGGGCTGCCTCCAGAAACACAGTTTTATAGAGTAACACATAGCGCTCATAACTCATTAAGAGCTGGAATTAATCAATCGAGTGGCGGAGATGCACGTGTCGGTGCATACCGAATGTCCGTCGATTACAAGGGATGGACCGAGCGAAATGTCATGCTGAACGAGTTTCGCGGCGGTATGGTCGTTTGATACATTTAGCACGGATAAGCTTTATACTTATTATTGCCACTTTACCAAAGAAAAGTGATAATCATAACAACATTCGTTCTTTGTGCCATGGATTGCTACACAAGTAACAAGACAGTAATTGATGTTTTGGATTTAATTCATATATTTTAAAGAAGGGCTCAATTAGATTGGTCTATTTTGCACTTTTACTTTGTTTATTTGGTAGATGGATATATTCCTTTTTAACATGTTTATGCATACGGATATTGAATAGGAGAATAGACTCCAGATTATAATCATGCAATAAGACGAATCTTGTATTGTTGTGCTAATTCCGACACGATCGCAACTACTTTCGAAGAAAATCATCCTCAGGCAATTTCAATAGCCTTGTGCGTCACCTATTACACTTATCGAACTTGACAATGACGTATTACGTAGTTCAAACATGATTATATGGGATGTCCAATAGGGCGTTGAAAATGTCCCGGGTTAAGATGAGCCTACGAAATTACCAAACATGTAAAGAATTGTACACTTGAACCTCTGACGGACTATTAAGGCCTAAGCAACTCTTAAAAAATAGAAGTGTTGAAACGTTCCCATCACAATTTTTGTGTATCAAAATTTCATGAACATTAAGCACATGCAACCTATTATATTCTTATTCTTTACTGTCAGATTCTAATTCAGAGGTTTGGCCTGAAAAATTATCAATTACGGTAGGGATTGGTGAGACCGTCACTCTCGGCGTGTTAACGGATCAGTCTGTAGTCACTTCATTCTTGAGATGGCGACTCAACGGAGGAAGTGAAATCACCGAATGGGATGGACTGACATCAGCTACCATCTATGACGTCAGGAAGTCAGATGAAGGAATCTACGAGTGCTACATCGAGGGTAACAGAGAAACAGGAAAACATGCTATTCTTAAGCTCATCGTAAGAAGTAAGTAAACGAAGATGTATACCGTCATATTTCAATACCTGTACATTTCGCCGACTTACTGCACCGGTTACATGTTGATTTTACAAAGTTCCATAAAAGGTTTATAATTCCGAAGGTTTATAATTCCGAAAATGAAAAGAAATCCTGAAGGCCCATCGTATTTTTGGAACTTCGAACCCTTCGGAATAACAAACCCTATTTCCTTTGTTTGGGGATATGTACCCTATTTTAATTTAGGAATAACAAACATTATATACTTCACTTAAGAAATCCAGCCATCTGATTGGTCGAAATTGCAGTCATGGTTTTAGCCATTCCCGTAAATAAACGAAAAATGCCACGCCCATGTAATAGTTCGAGGGTAAAATTCAAGTTACTGGGAATAGTTCAGTCTTGCTTAAAAACTGGTTTAAGCGATCGCGGATACCATACGTGTACGTGTACTGTGCGAAGAATTGGTCGCTAGACAGCAAGAAAACCAACAGAGTAGGCCCTACGTCTTATTATTAGCCTTAGATCTAGGTCTAGATATAGATTGTGATTTTATTGCTTACGATAACG
The DNA here is from genome assembly GCA_035222895.1 of Strongylocentrotus droebachiensis. NCBI lineage: Eukaryota > Metazoa > Echinodermata > Echinoidea > Camarodonta > Strongylocentrotidae > Strongylocentrotus > Strongylocentrotus droebachiensis. The sequence goes on along the minus strand of JAVYIG010004585.1, from coordinate 23,940 downwards.
GTGATACAGGTATTGAAGATTGTAAAATGCAAGTCTTTGAATTCATTTGGTGGATGAAAAAAGTTAATTCTACACCGTTTTGTGCGTCCTTGCAGCGCTGAATTTGGTGTGTTTGTCGCTAATTTCTGACAAATTTAGATAGCTTTCCTGATGGTATTTCATGCAAAATTTATGTTATATTGATAAGCACTGATTCTTGTCCTTACCTTTGACTTGTTTCTTGTCGGTTATAGTCATTTAATAGATGAATTACTTGAATTCTGAGCACATTTCAGTAACACAAACAATCCAGCCCGTTCATAGTCCCACACACGTATTTGTATGTACCTTGTGCCCTTTCACTGTCTGCTGTCTCGATAGCGTAAACAAACTTGATTACCATGATTGGTAAGTCGCACATGTATTCTATGACCCTTTTCGGTATATAAAAGTATTAATGACTGCTTTAATTTTCGAAACATAGTTGTTTCTCAAAGCAGTCATTAATACAATACTATTTCATTTTCGGATTCATGAACCATCAGATAAACGAAGCTGTTGAATATTAAACGCAACAAATGTACGGAATAATGAATTCCTGGGATGGAAAATTTGTTTTTCGAAATTACATATCTTCGGAGTTACTCGTCGGAAAAGTGCTTCTTATATCAGCTCACTGCAAACGATTCATCAAAGTTGTTTTTTCTCGAATAACGGCGCAAATTAAAATATTAGATGCAAAAATGTATCGCTCATACTTATTAAACTGCATAGCATTGCTAAGCCGTCACATGGGTACCAGATGATTAAATGTCATGATTTTTCTCTCTACATTCTTTTTTAAAGGTTGCCCATCTTCCAAGTATGGTCTGGATTGCTCACAGAACTGTCCCGTATGTTACGCTGGTGGTGTATGTCATGACGTCACGGGAGAATGTGTATGTCGATCAGGATTCACAGGAGTTAATTGTGAAACAGGTAAGTATAATTTGGTAACTTGTTTCTTTTTACTCAATCAATATTCGTCAAGTAAAATTAATTAATTATAATTTTATAGGAACTGATGCACTGATTAAGATTTTCCGTTCTTTTTATTCTATTATAGGCCTTAATCTTTTGGAAGCTTTTCGAATGACAACTTTCAATAAATCTAAGTGTCAAAGAAATATACGTGGTAATTATTCCGAAATAATCGAATTGCAAGATTGTGTTGCAGATATTGTAAAATCGTTTAGGCATTTGTTACGTTGAGATTTAACAAAACAAGTAATTAAAGACCCCTTTAGAAGTGAAACATGAAATAGATGAATTATATATCCACGGAAAGTTCATAAACCATAGATTACAACGATATATCATTAATGCTATATTTAATTGTATGTCAGAGAAGTGACAGCTCTCTGAAAACTTGAAGTCTAAAGCTCTAAAAATCGAAAGTTCTTGACCTAGAAACTTGCGATATATCGACTTGATTACATCAATTTATGTGTAGTATGCGTATTTGCAGTCAATTTTTTTAATTAAGCAAGGCTTGTCGCCTCAGCTGTATAGGTGAGCCGATCAGGTTTACCGTTCACATGTTATGTCGTCACCGTAACTCTCGTAACTTTAACCCCTGTTGACTTGTAATGTTAAGGGGTGTTAAAAATGAGGTTTGAATATGCTTTTGTGCATTAATGAACGCAAATATTTGATATTCCTTTATACTTGTATTTTCTATCGATATGAAGTTGTTTAATATATGGGATAAGGCCTTTAAAGATAAACTTGAGTTCCGATCATGCGATTGTATCGTAAAAGAATCGGTGTGGAATTGATCAGGAAAGGTTGAACATGTAACATATAAGTATTGGTGTGCACTGCAAGGTTCTGGAAACATCAAACTGATAAGAAATGTGGTCCAGTCTTGGTAAAGTTACAAGCATTGTACACATAAATATGTATATGGGACTACACGAACATGCGGCGTAAAAATCCGTTCCGATTTGTATGATGTTACATGCCATTTTTATAATAATAAGGCATTTGAATAGCCATGCTTTTCAGGGAACAACTTTTATCTGATGTTCTTCCACACTCACATAAACCAATGATAACGCTCACAAATAATTGTTCACCTCTTCCCAGAACTCAATCTTTTCTTTAAGTGTAACAAATAGTCTTCCTTTTCTTTGTTTTCATGGTCATGCAAACGCCATTCCATTCACCAGCCTGTGGTGACAACAACTGGGGGAAATCATGTAGTGCTGTTTGCTCTAGTGATAACCCCGGCTGCCCAAACCACTTATTTTCACCGCCAAACCCTGTCGGGATGGCTTGTTTCAACGGATATGGAGGAAACAGGTGTCAAACAGGTATGTATGTTACAGCATAGATACCATACATACAAAGTTACAGATGACAAATAAAGAAAAAATTAGAAATGTTTTTTGTGAAAGTTTTAGATAAATAGTAGTATATGAACAAAAACGTGTCTCAAGACTAAAAGTAGTGTTTCTAAACACAAAATGTTTTCTTTTGTCTTAAAACTTGCTTGGTTGACTTAGTGCTGCTCTTACCCTCTTATGATAATAATCTAAAACAAAGATTTCCCCTATCTAGTTGATTCGTACATTTTCATAATTTTGATTAGATATGTAATTTGCCCATTTGTATAGTGGAATTAAAATAACAATAAATCAACGGCTTTCTGACAACATTTCCCTTTAAATGGCAGTGTACAAACAGACATGTTTATTATCTATTTATAATGCATCATTTTGTATGTTTCTTGACATTTCATCTTTTATTTCTGTCGTTATTATAGAAACGGCATTAGATATTGCTCTAGCATTCTCTACAAATTTCAGTATAGCTTCATAAACAGCACTGTTTTTCGTTGTTGCAATCCAACACAAATTTAATGGAAAATGTCCATAATTCATAATGTTTCAAGATAAATCAAAATACAACTTACTCTGATGTTTCTATCTAGCCGAAAATGGAGTCATATTTTGTTGTTCTAGAGCACAAAAGTATATATTTTGTATATACCTATAACAAGGTGTCATCGGATGGCTGATGAAAATGAGTGTGGATGTTACACTTATGAAAATGTCAAATACTAATCATTGACCCAATCATTCAATGTTTACCGAAAGAGTGCTCAGGTGATATATTTGGTGCTAATTGTGAACTGGACTGTAACTGTGATGGTACGTGCGACCATGTGAATGGATGTGGAGGCACATGTTCAGACAGCTACGAGGGTAACTTCTGTCAAGGTAAGATTCAGAGGGTGTTTCGTGATCGTCCTTACCAAGTATTTGATGTTAATGCGATCTAATGGGGATATCATGTCTCTGCACGCCGTACTTAAAACTTTACTGAACGGAAGAACTTTCTGCCCTAGCGTTATTTTAGTGCACAATGTCATCTCATGGTAAACTTGCCAACAGTGCGTAACCCGCTGATCTCTACATTACGTTAGAGTGAAGAGTTAAGAGGAAGTTATGGAATCATACTGCTACCTGAGATGGCGCTTGAGGAAGCGCTTGTAGTGGGTTTAATCCACTTACCATGTATGGATAGAAATATGAGGGCAACATTAACTCTCATCATGCCACAGGGCTAAACCCCATTGTGCCAAGCCCCAAATCACCCCGTGCCAGGTTGTTTTGGAGATAATTTGTTTAACGCGATGGTTCTATGAATAGCGGTGCGAAACACACAGCACAGTCCAATAAGCATGAACAATAACAGCTATTACGAATGAGCCCTTGCACGCACATGGCAGTGAATCAATGGTTAGCTCGCATGTACAAAGCACTATAACGGTAGCGTGCATGCAGCCTCATGGCATGCTATGAGTTAATGAATTTGTGGAAAAATGCGAAATAAATATAAGCCACTACATTTTGTATAATTCATCTCAATGCATGCATCATAAGAAAAATACAAACAATAATTTGAAATTCATATATATTTGTATGGTCATTTTTTAAAGATATTGAAAGTGTAGCGCAAAAATAGAATGTCGATATGCCAATTATCTAATAATTCATTGTCACAAAAAAAACCTACAGGCAGCATCGTTTAATGACATGAAACGTTCATTTCCTTTGGCACCATTTCGTTTGAAAGAAACAGTTTTGTATCAACATGTTCTTACCATAATTATTTGACGGCAATTTGGTCACAGATGTCCAGAACATTATTATGTCACTCACATATCTTTTTATGATTTTGCTTTGTTTGCTTGTTTCCTTTAGCCTTGGAATCAGACCGCTCTTGTCCAACCGGGTATTTTGGTACCCTTTGTAGCTATCCATGTCATTGTGCTGGTGGTGTCGACTGTCAACGGACCAATGGTCATTGTCTGAATGGAGTAACGTGTTCTGAGGGATGGGCAGGATCAGACTGTCAACAAGGTAAGAAAAGGCGTATCTGGGAAAGAAGGGAAATTCCTAAACGGAAGAGAGCAGAACTTGCAGGCATACAGGATGAAGCGATTTTTAAACTCTGGATAAATTTAGTCAATCATATGTACTTAGTTTTGGTGAGCCCCTTCCCCTCCCATTTTGTCACACGCAAATTCATGTTTTTACTGGCTCGATAAAACAAAGAAAAAATAGATGCCAGTTTATTAAACAATTCTGTTTCCTACGATCTAAACTAGAAAAAGAACCCCACGACAATACTTTCATTTTGCATGTGACCATTGAAATAATCTTAATGAGCCTTTATTTTCTTCTACTTCTTTTGTCTTGTGAATCAGTACTGTTACCTCATCACATATTGCCAATTTGCCTTAGATCTTTTTGAGTGCGAAGGTGGTCTTTCGAGGTAGTATTTGCAGTGGATGAAATTGAAAGTTTGATAAACACTGCATTATTATTAGAATTATGTTATATTGCTTGACAGTATGTGGACTTTCTTCTGTAATAACCATATCTGTTCGCATGCCCTAATTGATGTTCGGCACTTCAGCCAGTTTCTGTCGCAAAGCAGTTCCATCACAAGAACTATAAATCACATTTATACATCCTCACCCATGCACACAAGACACTCACCCACACGCTCACCCATACACGAACGTAGGCCTATATATGAATATATATAAACATGCATATCTATGACATTGTCGCATTATGTCGCACACATTCAATCCGCACGATCTTAATAGAGCACTGTGGGTGGATAAAATACCAATGCATTAATACAAAAATACGTCCAAGTGAGTATTCAGAAAACTTATATCAGAAAACTTTTATCAACCCAAACAGCTCTTCCAAGACTGCTTGAATCACCTTGGGTGTCTGATGTCACCAAAGATTCGGTCCTACTCATTTGGAATGCCTGGACAGTTGGTTACGATTATGGCAATGGCCCTGTCCACTCCTATCAGATTGACTACACGTGGAAGGACGATAAAAACAACACTGGTGAATCCGAAGAAACTTTAATCATCACTGGAGATAGTACTGCTGAAATCACGGGGTTTTCCGGTTTCAGAGACTACGATTTCTACGTCAGTGTTAGAAGAGAGGTCGAGGGTCAGGTTGTTGCCGGTGTAAGGAGTGGTCCAATCAGTGCCAATACAAATTGTGGGGGTAGGTCTATTCATTAACGAGTCCAACTGTCTTTCATTATCTCCATATTAACGTGATATCCATGCATTTACTACTTCCAAATCGCTATGATGTCATGAAGGGAGAGTGCGGGAGAGGCCATATCTCCTTTTCAATCACTCCCTCTACTGTGTCTTCTTTGTTACAGATGTAAATGTCTCCCATTTTGAAAAAAAATCTTAACGAACTTTAAAACCTTTTTTGTTTCATGTTTCAACTCGGTTGCCCGCAAGAAGGGCCTTGATGCCATTAAAACATGTCTCCTGTGTGTAGCCGAATTTATGAATCTCTTGATACATTTACGAATATAATAATTTCAGCTGCTATTATGCATGGTTGGGTGAACACATTTCGACAGGTTTAAAAAAAAAAAATATTATTCATCATAATTACCTATACCTTCTAGGCAGCTGAATCGCCTCGAGGTTTGAGCAAACTATCGTGCGGTGCGGTAGCTTGATAAAGTAACAGTATAGAACTCTTTTCCGATTCACAAAGGGATATGTAATGATTATATTACTGACTAGATCATTTTTCGTGAGATACAAGGATATATTGCCGGTACTGTACAGTTTCTTAGTATCTCCCTCAAGACCATTTAATATTATTATTATACCTATCATTACACCATATGAAACACTGCATATTAATCTTGGCGTTAATATTTTGGCCTTGATTTCAGCCCCGCTATTGGAACCAGACATCCTTTCAACAACCGTGAATGGAATGGACAGTATCACTATTGAATGGAAGGTAAGTTGTGGAAATGGCTCTTCCAACTTGTTCTGAATATGTACATGTGTATATATATAAACCTAATACAGACAGTAACTGTGGAATACATACTCCCAGGCTATATAAGAACACTTAAACAATTACAAGAAATCATTAAAATATAGGTTTCCTAATGAAGTTTTAAGCATAAGTAAGTAAACAATCGTTAACATTTGACCTTTCTATACGTAACTGTGCAGATCCCTGAGACACCTTCTTCATCTTGGCTCCAATGTGATTCATCAATCGTTAGCTACAACCTGACTTATTGGCGAAGGGATGATCCCACTAACTCTACAACTATTTCAGTAAATAGTACGGAAGACATAGTTGTCAAAACAGTCAATGAGTTGGATGTCTGTACCGAGTACGAGTTCTCCATTGTCGTTGTTAATTCAATCGATTTAGCTGGGCCTGCGAATATGACGTCAGCGATGACTGACAAAATACGTGAGTTTCTGCATTACACTTTAATTTTGGGAACATAACCTTGTGGCTACGAAAATTGTCACTTTTAAAAACATTTTTAGTTTTTATATTTGATTATCATTTGATACGATAAAATTTGTTTTCGCAGCTCTGCTCAAAATGAAATATATATATATATATACTTTTTTTAAGGAAAATATACAAATTATATACAAATATACAAACAAAAAAAATATACAAATACATAAATCACAATAAATGCTGGTTTTAATTTTCATTTGAATTCCGAGACCAAGGTTTGGTTCGGCTCGGCTCCTGCTATGGCCATTGGTTAGTCACGTGTTACTTCTCTGTCGCAAAGTTCATAGAATGTTCTACAATATTATTTTAGTAGTAGGGCACACACGTGATAATTGAATATGAACTTCACCTGCCTCATATTCCATTCCATAAGGATAATCTAAAATGATCCACTTGAAGTTGTGTATAGACACTTCAGACATTACCTACAAAGCCAATACTTAGGCCTTCGATACTGCCTAACCACCTCCTCTCTTCTTATGTTTTGCTCCACAGCTCCTCAACCTGTGGATAGTGCTGACGTCACTTCAGATTCGTACAACCACCTGGAGATCACTTGGTCAGAGCCATTCAGCCAATGCGGTGCTCCGAGCTACAACGTATCACGTAGGCTCCTCCTCAATGACCAATGCGACGATTCTATGGCGGACACGGTAACATGGGAGGTAACAGGCGATACAAGCATCGATTATGACGACCTGTTGCCATACTCCACCTATGAGTTTACAGTTCTGGCGACTCTGGAAGGCTATGTTGAAGAAACAGTCTATGTGATCGCATACAACTCAACTGAGTCAGGTAAAGTTAAATAATAATAATAATAATCTGGATCTTTATAGCGCTTAATACGGATGCCCTTTTAATACCAAATATTATTACCCTGGTCATTGGATTTCTTTACGCACAATGTGCACAATCTCCACTTCTGGGGAAGTATTCTTACCCATATGTCACCATGAGGGTATAATCAATTATCAAAACAAAGTGCTTTCGTCATCCTATCGGGTCCCCATTTTTGTCTTGGGTATTGAGTGGCATATGTAGATTAGTGCCGTGTCGGAGATCAAACCCACGACCTTTACATTTTCAAGTGCTTTAACCACTCGACTACGACACCAACATACGACACTACGACCATACATAAGCATTGACTTTCGTTAGGAGTTTGACATCGTTCGGGTATTCACCTTAAAACTGATGTTATCAGATCACCTGCAGCTGGGAGGTTTGCCTCCCTGTCTTGAGTAACATTCATATATTACGACCATTAGGTTTTAAAGGGATATCTGAGTTTTGGTATTGATAGTACAGTTTTGGTCTAACTGAATTTTAATAACCAAAACGTGCACCATTACATTGCAAACTAATAGACATTACGTCGGCCTTATGCCAAAAGGGCCTTAACACGATTTTGGGGGTTATTGAGTTATTAACATCACCTTGTAGATTTCAAAATTCTTTTTAAAATGATGTGCTTCACTTGTTGAAATTCGATTTATTTATGAAGATAATTATTAATTTCAAAAGGCCCTTAACACGTATCTCATCTTTTTCCTTACGCCAAAAGGGCCTTAACCTACACGGCAAATGTTTTATCAATGACAGATTATTTCGTAATTTCCATTTAATTCAATAAATATCAGTAGAAACACCATTAAAAAACATGATTAGTCTACAATAGACACAATGTACTAAGAATAATCACTGAAAGTATATGTCATGAATTTAGATCATGAATTCTGAGCGAGATTTAAGTTAGATGTGGATGCATGAAATACAACTAACTCATGAAATACGCAGATGTCAACGTATGGGACTGTAATGAAAATACACAACGAACAAGGTGTCCTAAATGTACGATCTCTAAAAAATAACTTCACCGAAAGCTGCATTATATTAATAAAATAATCAGATATCAAAAATACTTTTTCTAAAATTGTAATTAATCAGTTTTCGTGATCCAGTAGCCGTAGCAGGGGCTTTCTGGCAAACCAAAGGTGTTGCGAAACAAGAAAATTTCTTTATGCCAGAAGGGCGCTAACTACGCGCGCGTACGATAATCGCAGGTTAAGGCCCTTTGGGCATAACGCCGCGTAGGTTACGGCCCTTCTGGCATGAATACGCTACTCTCAAGTGATATGCCAAAAAGCCCCTTACAAGTTTTTTGCACATAGCATGAAAAATTCTGAATATTTTAAAACAAATTTAACACATTTCATGTAAAACTTAATAACTTAACATATTTATCGAGATTGACTTAAGAAACAAAAAAACTACCACAAACTTTTGATTATTAGAGAGGCCAAAACTTCAAACGCGATTATCTCTTAATGGTCAAAAGCAGTTAAAGCCCTTTTGGCATTAGGCCGATAATTATTGCACCATGCTCTAAAGGAATACAAAAATTACCAACGACTTAGTAACAAGCCTGTTAACAATTGACATGAACCGTGAAACCACATGGGAGCATTCTCTAAAAAGTCATTGGTTTCAACCGTCTTTGATAATGAAATTTTGCATTTCATGTTTTGTTAAAATAAAAATTAAATAGAGAGATCATCAACAACTATTTAAAAACATCTGTTTGAAAAGTATAAGCATGTTCATGTCTTTTACGGCTGGTTAAAAATATCGAACATTTATGGAGCCCATTAATATTAGAAATGGTTACATTTATGGATATTTCAGCCATCTCTGAACCGATTTTGATAAAACAAAGAGGATTTTGTCATGTAAATTGTATGCTCTTTCAAATTTGACACAAATTGTTTTCATTATCTCACAAACTGTTTTTGTTTTTAGCGTCCTCTATACCAAAACTCAACTATCCCTTTAAATGTATTTGCAGTGCACTTTCCAACAATTGCCCCGTAATAAAATGTCATCATCATACATCTTTCCTCTCCTGGCAACCCACAGAATCTTATAATGTTTTCACACTGGTAAAATCTGAGATCTTGGGGATATTTCTTGGTGGGACATCTAGATTGCTGTGAGCGAACTTGTATGCTCATTAATAAATGGTATTTCCATCAAGTCAGGTGTCCGCAAATGATTGCAAACTAAATACACATGGAATCTGCGGAGCATATTCCTTTAACTGGTATTCTAGATTTTCCCTGGTTGGTCAGAAAGGAACTCGCCTGCTTTCTGCGTTAATCACGATCCTGACACAGTAAAACGGGCTCAAAATCATCAGAGAGGTTGCGTCTCTAAAGGCCCCATCACAACAAACTAGTTCTCACTACGTTCTCGAAAATGTTGCCAAACGGGCTCAAACTGTGTGCGAACGGAGGCGAACGTAATAGCAACTGTTTGCGACCTTTTTAAGGACTTTATGGACGGGCTCGGACAGAACTAATATCTCTAATACGATCCTAGTACGTTCATTAACAGTCCACAATACGTCCAACTCGTCTGTACCCGTCCACAGTCAGTTCAGATCGGATAAATTTGATATTTCCAAGCAGTCCAAACCATTTTTACTAGTTCGGAACTTGTTCTAACTAGTTTATAACCCAACCACCCCGTTCAGAGACAGTTCAACTCGTCCTCATCCCCGGCCCCCCACTCAGTGTTATTTAGGGTACGCGTATGCTTGTACCCTCTTTTTGAAAAGACCCCCTATCTGAGTACTGCCAACATTTCCGAACCCCCCTTTCGCGGGCTTTTCACGGGCTTTTCCTGCCTTGGAGACCCCCCTAAATCCGGAACACTGCTCAATGTACCCCCCTATCTCAGGACATGCAGACCCCCCCCCCCCCCCACTCATCTCAGATAAGCTGTCATTACTGGTTGGCACTTCTTCAAGTTCTTCTTCTTGATCATTTTGAAGCACACATTTTGTTTAGGGCTTCAATATTACACCATATCACAGACACTGATAACATGTAGGGCCTTCCATCTCAGATTTAACATTGTTAAACGATCCCTTTAATACACAGCCAGGATAGTATTAGTAATGCAGCTGTGTGTGAACTAGGGTAGCCTACACTACAGTACAAAACTGTCTAGATCCAAGTCCCACATATTCATTTTCATGGGTGTAGGAAAATGAGTTTGAAAGTGTTACTATTAAGATCAAACTATAGGGCAAACTACTCACCTGAATGTGTCACCCTGTGAGCCACAGGTAGACAGCCACAATATCCACAACTAGGAGACTGTGGGTCCTGCTCAAAGACGTCGCAATCATGACAATTTTGGCAGGGCCCACGCCTCATACCCCATCTTGATGCCCCGGCTTGATGCCGAGCCTAGCCCGATATGCATGCTGAGCGCTAGCGTGCAGCTAGCGGATGCGCCGTATACAGACTATACGTTCTGTTGTTATCTCTCTCTTTCTCTCTCTCACACAGATTTTGAGAAGTCCGTACTGCCGCCGTACTGTTTAATACTGGGACGGGAGTGCATGGGACTCAATGTTTTTAATTTTCATGATGAAATAATCCTGAATGAGCTTTCAAAACTAGCAGCAATTTCTGAAATCTGATCGCGGGATTTCATCAATTTTTCTATGTTCAACTTCAAGATATTTTATAACCTCCTTTTTTAATTACAAAGAGATGGGAGAAAAACACCCCCTTTTTAAAGAAATCTCCGGGTGAAAGTCAAATACACCCCCTTTTTTTACATTTCTCGGGCCGGACTTTGTCGCACGAAAAGTACCCCTTTACCGGACATTTTGGCAACGCGCATGCGGTCATTTCGAAACCTGAGTGGGGGGGGGGGGGGGGGGGGGCGGGTCCTCATCTTGTTCTTAGCGCGTTCGAACGCGCTTCTATCGTACTTTGCAATCCCGTCCTGGTTCGAGGGCTATACAAACCCAGCGCGTTCTTCCTCATTGAGTACGTTGTCATTCCGTCCAATTGCAGGACGGGGAGATTTTGAGCAGGCTCAAAGTTCTAGACCACCCTTCCCGTCCAAGCAAGTCCGAGCCCGTCCATGAAGTCCTGAAAAAGGTCGTAAATAGTTGCTTATACGGTCACTCCGTTCACACACAGTTTGAGCCCGTTTGGCAACATTTTCCAGAACGTAGTGAGAACTAGTTTGGTGTGATAGGTGCTTGACTTGAACTGCAAAGCCTAAAGCGTTGAAGTTGAACGGGAATGAGGAATGGCGAGAACGCTCTGGGTTTTTATAACTCCCGAGTCAAGACGGGATTGCAAACGCTCTAGAAGCGCGTTCGAACGCACTCAGAAAGATATGAGGAAGAGTTGAACTGCCTCTGAACGGGGTGGTCGGGTTTAAAACTAGTTAGAACAAGAGGCGAACTAGTTAGAATGGGTTTGGACGTATTGGGAACGAGGTAGAACTAGTTAATAATGGGATTAAACTGACTACGGACTGGCTTGGACTGCCTAATCTACCCGATCTGAACTTAATATGAACTGGCTGTGGACGGGGAACAAACGAGGTGGACGTATTGAGGTCTGTTTACGAACGAACTAGGATCGTATTATAGACATTTTTTTTTACACATTCTGCCCCGATCACAACCCGTTTTCTAGGACGATTTTCTAGGACGGTTCCAGAACGTAGTAAGAACTAGTTTGGTGTGATGGGGGCTTTACTAGAATATCATCTACCCGTTTTTGTATATGATCACTAGTAGGACGACAATATAGTGGTAATATCCAAATATGAACCTGTAAACAAAAGGAAGAGAAAAAAAGTGCAAGAAGAAAGAAGGGGATTAGTGGTTGTCCAAATAATGATAATTACAAATTTCCAAGGGATTTAGCCCATGAGCCCCTCACCCCCCCCCCCCCCCCGCGTCTTGATTGTATATGGTTATTGCCTGGTGGACTGGATCAACACTACCCTGAACGAAACTCTGCTGTACTCCTCGATCTTATCAATCATTTGTACTTTATTTTCGGATACAGACGTTAATGATCCATCTCCAGATATCTGGCTACTTAACAAATAATGCCACAATTGTCACTTTTCACCGGGGAGAAGTAAACGGACGGACGGTAAAGAACACTGTTGGAACGACCAATCGCGGTTAGGCTAAAACCGGGGTAACGATGTGTTGCGTTGTACATCAGCAGGGTATTTTCATATAGTAATTGCATTTTAATCGATTTTTTACATTTTCCACTTATAAGTTTCAACTGCGCCACCTGAAGACTTCACAGTGGATAACACCGTGAACGGAAAATTGGATTATACCTGGAGCAGTCCTACATGCGGAGACCGGAATGGAGCCTTAAGTTACGACTACGAATTCGGTGAATCGGGAGAAGAGGATGTTCAGAGGGAAAACCTAATAGTGACAAGTAAATCCTTTGAGGATTTAAAACATTACGTGATGTACGAGTTTACTGTCTGTCCGAGAACAGTCGTTGGACCGGGTCCCTGCATCTTCATTCAGACCAGAACACTACCAAGCGGTAAGATCCGTTATGATATCCCTGAATACACAGATTGGACGTTATTTCGTTTCATTTTCGTGTTATGTTTACCTATGTGTATGATACCTTGCCTTTGTCATATTTAATGACCAGTTCCAAAATAGCGCAGGAACAGATGACCTCGAAATATTCAATGATCTTTTATACATGGAGAAGTCCCAAGTTTGCCTTTTAGAAGAATCCCCGCCAAAGGGATCGTGGTGCTCCATTATTACCTTTTGTTTGCCCTCTTGTAAAAAAAAACCTTCCACTATTCGTCCTGATGGTTTCACAGTTGTGTACAAATTACATTCATCTGCCCATGCCTGGATAATATCTCAAACAAATGCTTTCTTGGTCAAACCCTCCCGTCAACAAACCCCAGAATGATCCAATTTGTTGCTGTATTTGACTTATAAATCAATTGCTGTATATGCATATATTTATTTAATAAGACACACTGGATTGAGTCAGTCAAAATAGTTTTTGAGTCTGTATATTGTGTTCAAACTACAAATTGAGGCCTAATATCTATGCCTTTGATTACTGACAAATAGAGATGATTTAAATATGAAGTGATCTGAATAATGTGTTGTATTGTAAAGGTATCGCGGTTGAGTGGATAACCCTCAGGAAGATAAATAACAAGGTACGGGTTCGAAGCATGTCGTAGTACTAATGTCCTTTGTCTTGACATTAACATGCATTTGCCACACTCCACTTTTTAGCTGGGGTAAATGGGTATGTGGCAGAAAATTACTTCTGAAAATGCTTGAGCACTGTTATGGCAGCTGTGCTAATAAAGCTGGGTTATTTAAAATGGAGGGCCATGAGTAGCAGTGTCCCAGACATGAGCTGTATACGACACTCCACTATAATTATGAATATTATTATTCCTACATTCATCATTATCATCATAATTATATTATTTCATGATTATGAATAATATTATATTATTATTGTTATGATTATTATTATCATGATTTTTAATGGCTATTATTATTATCATTATTATCAATCATTATTATTAATGCAGAACCCACCGGCCTTCTCAAGGTCGAAAGCGATTTGGGGTCAACGAACCAGACATATACCATCATCGCCTGGGAGAAACCGGAGTTAATCAACGGTTTATTTTTGAGATATGAGATCCAGAAAGATAATGATGACATCATCATGATAATGGAGGAGAACGAAAGGATGTATTCATTCTCAGATTTAGAGCCGAACCAAGAATATGCAATAAAGGTAAATCGCTGCCTCTGCACAGATTATCGGCAACCCAATTATACATTAGCATCTTTATAAAGATAATACTTTTAAATCGTGAAAAAAATTCTTAATCTCACACGGTTTCAGCAAGGTTTATGCCCCACAAATAAATCACCCTCTTGATATGGATTTCAACACCTTAACATTTCGAAAGCCTGTTAAACAGATACGTAAAATACTACTAGAAACCGTTTCAGAAATGAATACCGTCTTCCTTTTGTACTTGTTATATTTGCCTTGTTAGGTACGTGCTGTTAGCAACGGAGGGAATGGTGCTTGGGATTCGGTCGACGTCACAACACTCCCAATACCAGGTGAGTTCAAGAGTATTTTAGTGAACCGTCGACCCTTCACTCACCACCACTCATGAACCCCTGCATCAGCGAAATTTGAATTAGAAGGCCGCGTCAATACCGCTTATGATTTATGTTTTTGGATGCGCCTTTGACAAGTCCTGTCTGGCAGCGCCCTAAAGGAGCTACATGTATTAATTTTTTATAACAAGTCACGATTTTGTCCTATTACCGTGGATTTTTGAGAAATCCTCTGGATTGGATGCTGGCATGTTGTTCGAAATGAGACTTGCCGAAGAAACACCGGTCACTCCCTGAAAACTGCATTTTAGAATGGGCCATATAGTAGACGACGTTCGTTGCCATTGTTCGAACAATCATTAAAAAAAATATGTATCCTTCACTCCTGGAATTCACTGAATGATTGGCCGTTGTGTGTAAAGGCAGCCATGAAATAAAACTGAATGCCCTCGGTCGGAGTCAGTCAATAGGGAGTAGTCAAAGTTCTTTAAGCTTACAACAGCCGATATTTATCTTTTTGGATCATCAGACACATATTCATATTATGCGAGCGATTATAAAACTAATAAATTGAATTATTAAACCAAAATTCCTTTTTCATGAAACAGAACCAAACACGCCAGAAGTACCGTTTACCACGGCAAAGAATGATACATCAATCTCCATAGAATGGCCCCTCGTGGATGATACAGATCTAGGAATGTACAGGATAACAAACTATATTGTCAGTTATTCAAGTGCCACAGGGGATGGAGATACTATCGACGTCACTTATATTACATCCCCTATGGTATGCACTATCGCGCCGTTAGAACCGGGAACGGAGTACTACATCAGGGTGAGCGAGTAAATCTATCTTTTTATATTCGTTCAGGCTATCGTCCTTAATCCTATTACGTGTATAACTTACGTAAAATGGAAAGGATAATGCTCTCTAGATATGATTAGATTATATATGATGTATTACCCAAACAAACTCTTGCTGTGCCGGGGTCATACACTGTATATACGTGACAAACGGACTAAGTATTTAAAATCACGCATGTATATGTATACGAAGGTCGATTCATAGAGCATGAATCAAGCATTGTAAATATATCAAGTAACTAAAAAAAAAAAAAAACATTTCTGGAGAATAACGCAAAATTGGAATGGGATCCTTACGAATTGTAGCGTTAAAATATAAAACGTTAAGTAATGATAAAGCTCAGAAAAGGGCTAAAGGAAATAAAGTTATATTTCTCAATAATCTCAACTCATAAAAATTAAACGAAATTTTAGCTTCATGTATTGTAATTACTTTTATACTTTGTATCTTTATAGACAAGAATGGGGTTTCAAAAAATCTTGAAACGAGCCATGAGATTAAGCATAATATTATGCGTAAAAGATTGACGTTTTTTCATCAATAAACTCATATGTTATTGATAATACAGGTTCGCGCTGTCAATGAAGGAGGACCTGGAGGGTGGTCTGAAAGTTTGACTGAATCTACCGACCAAACATGTACTACTGGTCCTGACCGTAAGTTTCCAGTTCAGTATTGTATATTCTATACTTTAAATACAAACATTCTTGAATTGTGTGTTCACCTTCCAAAACTGCAGCCTATCGCAATACTCTAAATTATCTCAATAAATAAATAAATGAATAAACAAGATATTTTATAAGATACAGCAAACGCATCTGCGTAAGCGTGATAAGAATGTTTCAGTGGTAATTACGGGGTATAAGGGGGGGGGGGGGGGGTGTCCTTGGGGTAATTGTCCAGAGCCCTTTAATAACAATGTCATTCTCATGACATGTGTCTCGTGCATGAATGTTGATCCCAACGAAGATATGTTTTGCGTGACGTCATCTAGGCGCCATTTTGTACATTTCTATTAGTGACAATATTTCCGTCATACATTGTCATTTCTGAGTGGTATTCGATATGTATGAACTTGAAGGTCATGGGTAAACTTTTAATTACACACATGTCCGTGCACGCGTCATGGCGGACGCGTACGCGTGCGAAAAAAGTTTCAAATTGGTCAAAAATGCTTATTGGACCAATTCACTACACGTTTCAGACCTTTTTGAAAATTTAAATAATTTTGCGCCCGTGGACACATGCACGGGTGGTTTCGCATGCGCTGTCGGTACTGAATGTACTAATTAAATTGTTTTATTTGTATTGTGTTGCTGATACTATTTGAAATCATTTTAAGCCATTAATTGACCTCAATTTAGCTCAAAGATATATTAAAATTGATATTCACAATTTGCCTAAAGTGGTACAAAAAAAGTACCTGTTTTGAATCCGCTATAATTCTTCAAAATTGGTAGCTACCCCTAAATTTTCTTTCATGTTCCGATAGGGTTGGACTCGGAGATGCGATTTCATGTATCACGTTTGCTGTTAAAATGCTTTGACTTAACATAGTGTCACTTACATGAAAATATTGAATTCGCGTTATATTCCGCCATGGACAGTCATTTATGAATTATGTCATGTAGTATTATGTGAATACTCATATAGCCTATAGCCACTTGCAACGACTTACTCTGGCAAAGTGTAAACATAGCACCTAATTTATTTATAAATGTGAACAGAACCTTGGATGTACGAGAAAGACCCCGCACAGATAAGCTACATAATATAACAGTCTATTTTCAAGCGCGCAGTTCATGTATCTCATGGGTCTATTTTGGTTTATTGTATATCTTTATCTATGAGGCTACGATAGATCATTTAGCTTTAATAGTAATGTTAATTATTTAGAAAAATGTTTTGTAGAATTCGTAGGATAATCGATATCTAGACCAACCAAGCAGTTTACAAGTTTTAGCAAGATGTTCTTTTCTCGCATATATGGCAGAAACACGTTTCTCTTTAGCTTATGCAGTGGAACAAGAGCGCAGAGAGCATTTAATTTTTCTTTCAACAGGGAATAATACTTTCCTCTGCTGGCTTACTCAGCTAGATTAAATGGAACCTAGCGCAAGGGATTAATGTTTTCACTATTCTTCCTGTCATTTTATTGCACAGTTATGAATTTTAATGCCTTAAAAGAAAAACTAACATCTAATTCCAGATGATTCAAACAATCATTTCATGTATCTACTTTCCATTGTGAGTTTGAGGATTTTTTGTGAAAGACCAAATTACCCATTGATATTTTTTACATGTGTTATGTCTCGATCAAAGCGACCGATCACCTAATTTGTCCCCCGTGATGAATTCAACGTCTAATATTATTGTTTAAATTATGACAATTTATTGAAGCATTAATTGATATAATTATACAAAAAGCAAGGCAATCAGATTCTTGTGTTGTCGCTTCCTCTTTCATTTGCAGATTTTCCGGGAGTACAAATTGGCCTGATTGTAGTTGTTGTAGCTCTGTTACTGTATGCAGTTGCTATTACTTTCTTGTATATTCAGCTCAGGTAATTTAAGGTTAATGCAATTTATTTTAGCCCGGTATTTCACCTTTTACGAGTTCTAAAAAATAGGCGAAATGAATAATTGCAGAAAAATACTATCATTAAAGAGATGTCTCCCAGAATGCAAGATAAAAATAATGAGTTAATTATGAAGGGTTATAGCACTATGAATTTTTAAATCGATCAATAAATCTCTGAGAAGATTTAACATTTATCTATCAAGAGTAAACCATGTTGCAAGAATCATTTCTTTAAAAGAGAGAGAAAAACAATTATTCCAACTTATTGGGTTACAGTGTAAAAGAAATATCCATTTGGAAACAAGTATCTTTAAACTTGAGTCTTCTCAATCTGGAAACGTTCCCTTCTATTAAAGAATCGTCCTTTCCCATTTTGATAATTTGTATAGAATTTATAACTATTTGAGTCTAAAAATATGATACCCCAATGATTGGAATTTGTTGTATTTTTTAGAAATATCATGAACATTTCACTTGATTTAGGATCATACTAATATTAAATGATACTAAACAAAGCAGATATAAAAGAAATTATATAAGATTTAATACATATATGTATTGTAAAGGCCTATAATGATTACATATTCTTACATTTGATAAATTTGATATTGTCTTATTTTTTATATCGTTTTAGTTGTTCAATAAATATCATTCATATTAATAATACTGACAATAATATTTGGGATTATAAAATGCATCGACGATGTCTCTATAAGCACTTTACAGATGTAGTATTTCCCCGGTATTGGGATTCAGGTTTGCCCGCACACAATGTATCCACTTTCTCCATTCCCCTGGGGAACAATTCAGGCAGGCGCTATTTCAACAACGCTCACAATGCTAAGCACTGAAAACTATAATGACTTTTGCATCCTACTGGGTATGTCCCATTTAACACATGGGTGGAGGGTGGTGAATGTGGATTAATATGGATTTATTCATGTGATTTTTGTATAATTATGTAACAGACGCAAAGGACCAATCAGGACCGAAGAGAACGGACAAGATCCTTACATGGACCTAAGACCTAGATCCGAGGCAGAAAACACATACCAGGAGATCGCTTTCACCTCAACGACTTCGTCCCAAAAAACAGGAGAAAGACGTCTACCATCATCAGACCTGTTTTGTAAGAACCAGAATGTTGCGCAGTTTGCAAACACAATCAAAGACGGTGCTGATTATGAATTTGTACTAACCCCAAATTAAGACAACTGGAAGCTTTATAAAAACTCAAATTTGCTTCTCAGTAATTGTTTGTCTCTTAATTTTCAATTACAGAGAACAATATCAATAGATTAATTGAGTAATTCTGTTTTCGAAGGCAATACAACATCTCTCAAAATGTCTAAATTAACTGCTAAACATTGGCAAAAGTAACAGGGAAAAAGGCATTACTTTTCCACAAAGGATTTAGAAAAGTTATGAAGAATATGTTGTATCAAACAAATACAGGTCTACTCTTATACTGTGAATGTACTGCTTTGATAGGAATATTTTATTCAAACGCTGCAATACAAAGGAAAAACTGTAAATGAACCAAAAGAAATTGCAAATATTTTCATGACATTTTGTCAACATACGAGAAAACCTTATTGAGTCCATTCCTGACTATAATCATTCATTATCTGATTATTGAAAAGGTAACTTTGTTCACAGTTTATTTTCAAACCAGTAACTGTCACTGAAATGTTAAATATTGTTTTAAAAAATTGCCTAGTGGGAACAGTTAAGGGTATGATAACCTAAGTACACGTCTTTTAAAGGTACTATGTCCCATTTGCAGGCCCCAAAAATGAAAAGGTAAAATTCCAACGGCATTTGAAAGATAATACTGATTTAGAACTTCACTAAAAAAAAAGGGGGGGGGGCTGGCTTGGAAATGTCTTTAAGTGGAAAAATAACGAATTTTAGTTGTCGAATCGACTTAAGAGCTATAGAGCCAGTAAGTAATAGTCTGATTTTCAGACCATTGTAGCGGATGGTCGTACGTTTTATGCTGCGCAAAGATTCAATCAGTTAAATTTTGGCCATTACAAGTAGTGGGTTATTGATTTAGACAAATTATCATGTACCTCGTACAGCTCATTTTATGTATGTTATTACCAAAGAAGAAAAAGGGCCGGGCAGTCACTTAATAGAGTCTGACAGTGAAGTCTAGCAAGTAAACGGGTTTCCTTGCATAATTTGAATATTAGGACACTGCAATTCATGCTAACGTTTAAATTTCACAGATAGGACATACACTGTCGATCATAAAGGTGGAATATTTGTTTTTACCCCAATTTATGGAATTATTTTAAAAATAATTTAAAAATAGTAGATCTAGATAACAGTATACATACTCAGATTTTATTGAATAACAATTTGCCAATGTGTGTTTTGCGTGACTGCTAAAGCATGTGTATGCTACTATGCTTATCAACTAGGGGACCTACGCCCTTAAGTCATATATGATAGTAATGATGATTAATGCCCCACAAAGGGGCACTAATATAGCACATCGACACGGTTTTGATCCTGGGGCCTCACAGTTACAAGGCCATTGCTTTGTCACTTAACCATGAATGTACGCAGCGGGGGCTAGGGTACCGGGGCAGTTTCCATAAATAAAAAATAAAAAATAAAATGCAATAACATTTCAACAATTTATTGCATTTTACCCCGGTTCCCAACATAACAAAATATTTTTGTGTGCCCATGCCTTGAACCATAATGCATGGCCAACCGGAGGAATTTTTTATTTAATTCTTCCACAGGTCTTGTCATATTTGATTTATATGATAAATAGTCTATTATGTTGATGTAAATAATCATACAATATGTGTTTTTATGGATCTTTCGAAAGCCTTCGTTTCTATACCCCATGATATATTATCAGTTAAATTACATTTTTACGGTGTAAAAGGTTTACCTCACAAATTGTTTCAAAGTTATCTTGACGAAAGGAAGCAATTTACATCTGTAAATTCTCATTGTTCTTTTTTTAATCCAATATCATATGGCGTCCCTCAGGGCTCTATTTTGGGGCCTCTGCTAGTTTTGATATACATCAATGATATTGTAAACTGTTCCACTTTCTGTAAATTCACACTTTTTGCAGACGACACGATTATTCTTGCCTCAGAAAAAAAAATCTATTAACCCATAAACTGAATACTAGTTTGGAGTATGTATACGAATGGCTGGTTTGCAATAAGCTGTCTTTGAATGTTTCTAAGACTAAATTTGTTATTTTCAAAAATGCTAGGAACCTAAATCCTGTACATGACAATGTATCTATTTCTATCAACAATAGAATTATTAACAGTGTAGAGTTTTTAATTACCTTGGAGTACTTTTCGATGAAAACCTATCTTGGACTTCTCATATTATTTATATTACAAAAAAGGTTTCTCAGAGCGTCGGTATTATCATTCACTTAAGATTTGTTATCCCACTCCGTATCTTATTCATGTTATATAATGCATTATTTTGCCATATATTATGTATTGCAATTATGTTTGGGTAACGAAACATCCCTCTAAGTTACTCAAATTACATAGACTTAAAAAAAGGGCATTACGACTCTGCTCTAATCCCCCTTTCTTAGCTCCCTCACAACCTCCTATTTAGAAGATTCAATATTTTACATATTTATGATATTAATCAATTGCAAATTGCGTCATTGATGCAACTATTTTTCTCAAACTCACTACCTCCAAACCTTATGCACCTATTTAGTTTCAACAATGCGGTCCATACCCACTACACAAGAAATGCTGATAAATTCCATCATTGGAATGCTTCGTCCAATATACTGACCGATTCTCTCCGTTTATGTTGGTCCATAAATGTGGAATTCCCTACCTCCATTTTTACAGTCTGTCAGATTTAATAATCCATTCAAAAGACTTTACAAGAAACATCTTCTCTCTCCTTATAATGCATAATTTTTTTTAAGACCACACCTCTAATACTAATACTCCCCCTTTTTTTTTCTTCCTTTTTGTCCCTTCTTCCAAGTATATGTTATTATTACTTCTGCGCCTGGTGCATTCAATTGTCAAGGCGTACTGGATTTTACAGATGCACCATTTTCCATTTGTACTATGGTTTGAACCTTCATATTTTCTATATACTTTGAATGCTGTTATGTCAATTTATATGTAGTTTTAATATTGTCACATGTTATAAAATTCCATATTTTATCTTTGTATATATTGTCATGATGATAGAAATAAACGTTACCCTCAATTTTCAAGTTAATTGTGAATAAAATCTTGTTTACCATGCCGCAGGACCTTTAACTAGTTATACATAATCAGACGTCATTGTATTAAATACGGTACATAATTATATTGCTTTGCAGTTGTTTACATGTAGTAGTGTTGTGTTCGTGTGTACGTTTGTGGGGGATCTTCCGGGGTTAGTGTCTACTTGTCATTGTCGTAGAGGCGGTGTAGTTGTCGGAGGTAAATTGTCCTACGGCTCGTGTCCAAGGGGGGGGGGGGTGGGGGGGGCAGGTATCAAGTTGTAGTTGTACTTGTAGATAGATTTTATTCGACCCCAAATATGTATGGAACATATTGTTCTTATACTGTGAATATGGATGATGTTTTACCGGGAGCTTAAAACCATTCTACATTTCTTTATCAATCATGTACAATGTACCATTTATATACATTACCGCGTATCATAATCTAACTCTTTGAAGCGATTTTTTGAACACATTGATGCTTTTAAAAAAGGCATTAAAACATTTGTTTTTATCAATCATGTATCATTTATATAAATAACCATATATCATAACGACATAATAATTTAATCTTTGAACGATAAACGGCATATCTGTATCCGTCGATTCGACAACTAATGACCGTTATTTTCCCGCAAAAAGCAATTTTCAGCGATGGAATTACCTAAGTAATAGTCTGATTTATAGACCCTTGTACCGAATGGTCGTATACATTTTGTGCTACGCAAAGATTCAATCAGTTTAATTTTGGCCATTACAAGTAGTGGTTTGTTGATGTAGACAAATGCTCATGTACCTGTTTACAGCTCATGTGATGTATGTTATTACCAAAGAAAAAACATGTCAGTCAGTCCCTCTCAATAGAGTGTCTGACAGTCTAGAAAGTAAACGGGTTTCATTGCATAGTTTGAATACTAAGACACTGCTAACGTTTAAATTTCACAGATAGGACATACATAACATATTCATCATTCCTTCAAAGTTCTACATAATCAGATGTTGGCTGCAAAAGTAGTAATATAAACAAGTCAGCTTAAAAGAAGTTGCAATTTATACAGATCAAAATGGTGAAATTCATCAACTGCTCTGTTCAAAGAAATCATGCTGGCTCATTTACAGAGAACTTTCTAATTCAAAAGCTGATTTTCGTGAAGTTAACCGAAAATCAAAACAACACGTATTGCATCACGTGCATAATTTGTTTTTAATACTAGGTCGAATTATAATAATCGATCCATTTCAATCCTGTAACTGACTTACATGATCATAATACAAGAAATAGCCGATTCAAATTTAACTTACCAGAAACAGTAGGCAGTATTAAAAATTCGTTTTATTACAATGCCATAAAACATTGGAATTCCCTTCCTAACGATATAAAGGAAATATAAAACTTTG